>JBBPBX010084509.1:0-15287 GCA_038048925.1 Garcialebias charrua
ATTTTAATCGTTTTCTCCCTTTGTGTTTCTGTGTAAGGTACTGAGTCCCAGGAGATCGATGAAGCTGGATGGATGAAAGATGGACGAATCTGCTTTTCAAGTACATTTGGTGTTGCTGTGAAAACATGCATTGCTAAATGAATGTGTGCTTACCTTTAGTTTGAATAAAACAGTTGTACCAAGTTTCACTTTGTTTATTTCAATACGTTGAATACGTTGTTTAATGTCCAATAATGAGAAGTTCTACTGCACATAAATAAAACTTAGATGCAGTGATTGTTCTTTTGGTAACTTACCAGTTTAGTGTTTTATTGACGTACAAAACATAAAAACATGCATGTTGCTGTTCATCCTCCAGGAGTAGACTGATAAAGTTCAGAATAAAAGCTATAATTATAAATTCAAAACAATTTAAACTGAATACAATATGAGAACTGTGGGAGATTTTATGTATTTTAATGAAATGATTTATCAAAACACTCTTCAACAAGGAATGATGGAGCCGAGTGCAGTTTCTGACAAATTAACCGATTTCTCGCCATGCGGGACCACCCGACTGCGCCAACTCCTCCGGATCTGAGACTGGACCCATCAGGCGTAGGATCTGAGACTGGACGCAGGAGTAGGATCTGAGACTGGACCCGTGTCTACGAGCTTTTCACTCATCTGGACCTTTAAAAAAAAAAAAAGATTAGTAAACATTGTCATTTTTTGCATCACAAAGTTTAAAATAAGACTCCAAGTTTGCTACTCAAAGTAGGAAAAATAAAAATAAATACAGTTGCACCTAACATTTTTTACTCATTCACAAAAATAAATGTTCAATTTTATATTGATTTTAGTAAATTTATCTTAGATTTAATTTATTTTTGAATTACTGTGCTGGTTTACTTGTGTACCTGCTGCTTGTTCCTCTGCTGCTATCAGAGTACTGGTAAGTGTGTCTGTCAACTTCAGTGTGGGGTTCTGGTCACGAGTGAGGGAAGAATGGAGCGTGAGCTTGACAGACGGATTGGTGCAGCATTTGCAGTATTAACGGACTCTGTACCGGTCCATTGTGGTGATGAGCTGTAAGACCAGGCCGTCCTGAACAACATAAAACATTTAATACATTATATATACTGTGCATTTATACTTATATATATACATTTACACTTATACATTTTGATTATAATTTTACTGCTGTAAATGTCATAGTTTTACCATTAGTGTGTTACTGTTTCTGTAATTTTTAAACCTCTTATGTTGTTTGTGAAGCAACTTGATAACAGTTTATCTGTCATGATGATTTGGTTGAAGCTTTAGATTTTAATCATTTGAGAACATGTTAATGACCAGATCATTTTTATTATGTCCTGAAACATTAAAGCCTGAAATGAACTGAAAGAGGGTGGACATTTTTTAAACCACTGTAACACATTGTGTAGGCTACCTAAAATATTTCCTCCAGGATGACTGGCTTGCATTACCTGTCTCAGAGACAGTTTATCTGTCGTTAACATGTGTGTGTGTGTGTCAGCCTGATGTCACAGGGTAAATAAAGGTTCAGAATAAAACATTAACAAGCAGCTTCCTAACAACAAAGAGTCTAGCATAAACACAGGTGGGACACTTTGTTCCCGTTAGTGTTACAAAGTGGAGGTTAGCATTAGCATAGCGTTGCTAAGCTAACGTCAGTAACAGACAGTAACAGAGGAGCAAGAAACTGAAAAAACTGTTCAAACACACACAGTTTTGCAAAATTATTCACAAAGAATTTTGGTTTACCGAACAAAAAGTGATCGGAGCATATTCTTGATGTTGTGGAGGGCCTGGTCGAGGGCACACACACACAGAGCCAGTAACCTACACTGCTACTAGTGGTCAGGAATGGAAGTATCGCCAACCAAAATGGCGGAAAACCCGGAAATTCCACTTATGTGACGTCACATGGGAACTATGTATTAGTGTAACTGGACATTAAATTACATTAAAAATCCTACACTACACACATAGATCAGAACTGTTGTGATACTTTCTGAGCATACATGCAGAATAAGAGAGAGTGGCTTTCAGTGGACTTCTCCCCCGCCATAATTTCTACAAGGTCGTAAAACTGACAGACAGAGAGGCACCAGGTCTCCTCCCATGCCCTAAGCCTGCAGGACAGACACAAACTGCATCATTTTAAAACCCCTTCAAGAGGAATAAAAAACACGAAGACAAAAATATTTTATTTCACAACAAATTCCCTTTGGACCTCAATTCCTGAGGTCCATCCCAAAAGAAATAAAATCACACACCTAATAACGCAACTAAACGCATATATACACAATATTCAATCAGTTTTTTCCAAATCCTTTAAGTTATAATTCTTTAACAGAAGCAGTTGGCGCATGACTTCAGGATCCCTCTTTTCCAGGGTGGACGTGATAAGTCAAACCGTCAGAGACCTCAGACAAGGAAAATAGCAGCACCCGCAAGTTATAAGTATGCCTAAGAAAATAGCCAATTATACCATTATAGATACGAACACCTGTTTCCAAGGACCGAAGATCTTTATCAGCCGATCGTCCAGTGGGTCGTCAAGACCCGAATGGCTTTTCATTTCATCTGAGAGGGTTCTAAGGCCTTCTAGGGCCCTTGTGACTTTTCCATCTGGAGCAGTGTTGTTTGGAATAAATGTACAGCAAAGGTCACCAAACATACTACAAACCCCTCCCATCTCTGCGCATAAATCGAACGTGGAAGTGGTAGTCTGGTTTGTGATATACTGTAGTTTGAGGATTTTCTGTCCTAGGTGCGCGGACAATCAAAGCTAACATACTTATCCCACCTATTCCGACTGCCATAGTGACCCTCTTGTCTGGCCACCACATTTTGAATCAGTTTATTAATATGCAAATTGTAGAATATAAAGAAATATATGCAAACTATGAACGATAATAATAGTAAGCGCTTTAGGATATTGCAGAATTATGAACCTTAAGTTTCCCAAGTTCCTCCTCCAGCAGCAAGGCAGTTGTCTCCCTTGAACACACAAAAATAGAGAAAGAACACAAGATTCATATCATCATTAAAGAAACATTAATACATTTTTTGAATGTGCCACACGTACTCAGGGGAATTGCCCTGGTTACAGTTACTCAGGACAGACCCCTGGCGTTGCTCGGGGAGGTCCTCCTATGTCCCCGAGTTTTCTTCGTGTTATGTGAAACTCTAATATGTAATGTTTTTATCTCTCTAGATGTCTATACTATGTATGGATTTCCAGCACCGAGTGGCCCCATAAAACAGAGTCCTTCTGGGCCCGCACGCAACTATACTCAGCTACTTTGGGTCTATCAAGGCATGAGAGTTCGAATGCGACCTCTTCTTGTCGTTCAGCCCAATCCTTTAGCTCCTTCCTGGTTCACGGGCTGGAGCACACTGAACCGTGTGGATCCCCTGGCATTGACACGCACTACCTGTAATGTGCGTTCAGCGACCCCCCACGGGTCCGTACTGACCAGGGCTGTCTGTCTTGCCTCCTTTGGACTCTGTTGAGAAAACCTAAACCACAAACTTTCGACTTGTTAGACTACAACAGGGCCTTCTGGTTTAACCCAATTCACTCATCTGAGAGAAGGCCCAAACGTGGGTAAATCCATGTGAGTTAAATTACTCTCTACTGTCTATCCATAAACCCACTCACAATGGTGCTGACAAGTCAGATTCTAAAACGTAAGCCAATTTCTCCAATGTTATATTAAAATTTGTACCCAGAAATGTGCAATAAAACAAAAATAGAGTTCCATCCTTACCCCCTCAGCTGGAGCATTTCCAGGAACCACCTATAATAAGCAGAAACATGTCCACAGCAAACAACCCCCAATAAATTATAAATCAGTAGTACAAAGAATGAATCATGCATGTTAGTTGGGTTTGGGAGAGACTTAATCTTCATTAGGGTTAATTATGAGTAGTTTTGAGGCGGTTCATACTTACAAAAATACTGTACCTTTTCACTCAGCTTATAGCAGAAATTACACACATAAAAGTAACATAGCATGCGGCGGCAGAGCATAATTCACAAAATTGTACACCTGTGGTTCTATACACCTTCTTCCTGAGTCCATAAGTCACTTGTCGTCTAGTCAAGTCAATTGCGTATAAATCTACAGAACCACCATATTCCTAAACACCCTCTGATCAGGTCCACTTCAGGTTTGAGTGGTTTGAGCCCACAGGCCAGGAAACATTTCCAAGGGGCGTACCCCATCCTAAAGATCTGCTTCACACACAGTTCACAGAGGGAAAAAAACAGTGTTGTTAATTGCTCATTTAAACCTTTAACATTGTTGTTAATTGCTCATATAAACTTTTAAGACGCCTCATGCTATATGAGTGACGATTTTGTTCATTCCAAATCTAAAACCTCTGTATAACTAATGAACTAACCCTTTCCTAAGTTGTCTTCCTATTTAGGAATATGCTTACACCAATACTCCTTCCTCCATGACATGATTAAAGAAAATAAAACGTTCAAGACCAATGCCGCCTCAATATCGACGCAAGTGGATTTTGTTTATAATGCCAATTTATCAGTTATCCTTATTATGCTTTGTATACTAAAATGTATTTACCATCTATTAGTTAATTAGTTATTTCTAGGAACATTTTTCAACCTAGTTGTTTTTAGGAAACATTTACTATCTAATTATTTTTAGGGACCAATTTCAGCCTCTCTATTTTTAGGAACATCTGTCAACCTTTTCCCCCTTATGAAACAAAACTCTACCTTGTTTCAATTCTGTAGTCTGCACGCCAAAGTTATTTGGTTGTTAAATTGGAAATTGTGTCTAATTTTACCATCCTTTAACCTGAACACTAGTGTCAGGATCCCAGAAAAAATGTTTCCTAAACCTCAGCCTATTGCCACCACTAATTTGGTTTTCACAACCATATAGCTAACTGTAATCTACAATATCATCTCATTTTCTTTAAAATTATAATCATTTACCAAAATGTACCCCTTGTGACACATCAGACTCCCAACATGCACTCCTCCAAGGATAACTGCTGCCCTCTCTTCAGTTCTATTAAAACCTTGTATGAATGTTTGTGTAGACACAAATTTTAACCTGTAAAAACAAAAATATAAAAGTTAACTCGTTTTAGGGTCAGGAGCTGGGATCATTTCTTTTGCTTTCCTTAAGCTTCACCACAGAGTTACAGGAACCAGAAAAAGTAAGTCGTCAGATCCACCTGAGCACAGTATAACTAAGAATCATGAAGCCCGCGCTGGAAGGCCCTAAATGTGCCTATGTGTTTCATTTAAAAAATGTATCATACAGACTGTAAATTTGACCCCGGATACCAAAGTCATTGACAGAACCTCTCACATCAATATGGGGTGCGGCCTTTGCTGGTATGGGTGACTTCAGGACAATTTGTTCTCTTGTCTGTTTGGAGAACGTGTTCAGCTCTTGTTCCAGCCCCCAGTGAGACGTTCACTGGGTTCTGATTCTCGTCAGGATCCCCCAAATCCGGACCGTATATTCTGGCCATTTGTGTCTGATGACCATGTTCCGACAGTTCTTTGACAAAGTCCCTGTCTCTGCTCGGCTGAAAGTTTCTGTGGACAGTCTTTTGTTCTTTGATGACAGTCCAGTGCACTGCCCTCCTTTTGGTGCCTTTATTGTTTTCAGTCGTTCCTTGCGTAAGCCCCTCAAAAGTTCTTTGAGCAAGGTTGCATATGAGTCCAGCCATGTTGTTGTTGTTCTCAGTGAAGTCACCATGAGCCAGTTCTGGACACACCTTCATATTAATTCTGATCCGATCTGATCAATAACCATAGTAGCTAAGATTCAAAAGTCAGATGCTGCATGTGTTTTGACAGAGGCCTATCTTAATGCATGTTTTACCATTATGTGTTCTGTAAGGATGAGGTGGGATTCATAAGACTCACTCTTGCCGTTCCACCAACACTGTTCAATGAGGCTATTTAAAAAATTAAAAAATTAAAAAATCATTAACAGACCAGGATCAAATTAATTTTCTGTTAACAAGCTTTATTATGGATCCTTCGACAGAGGCATCTTTTAATCTGATCTGCACAACAGATCCAAAACATTAGTTTACCTAAAAGTGAAATAATCAATCTACCCTGAAACCAAAAAATACTGTAGCCTACTTTTATTTTAGAAAATATAATTTACTGTTTTCTAAGACCCCCTTGCTAGTATACAGTCTATATAATTAGCCAATTCCTTGAGCCATCTAAGATCTGCCCTCTTGTTGGATTTATTTATGTATTGTGTATATTTTCATGTCTAAACGGCACCGCGAGATGCCCTCCTAACTTGTCAGTTTGAAATTGTTAAGCTCAGTGGCTCATTTATTCAAAGTAAAACTATGGGCTTGTTCGTTTTGGCCTGTTGTTCCAGGTATAGAACTATTAGTCTGGTTTTTTTAAAGTCCAATTCTCCATTTGTTATAAATTGCAATAAATTGCGATTCACTTTATGTCCTCAATTGAAAAATATCGATTAAAATAAAGGTATGTTTATTCAGAACCTGATTATAAGGGCTACTCCCTCTTTAGCACTTTGAGATTTTCATTAATGAAAAGTGCGTTATAAATTGAATTCATTATTATTATTATTATTATTTATTATTCTTCAAACCCCAATCTGTCCTCTTATTGCTTTTAATGTCCATAATTCATACAAGCCAATATCAAACTTAAGTTTCATTGTGCTACGTGTTAATACCTCCTAAGTGTGCATAGTTAATTAACTGTTTGTGTTGTACATTTCAGGGGAGAGAGGTTGTCAGCCCCTCCTGTTCTCTTTTTTATTCATCTGACTCCAAACAGTTATTAAAATCTGTACCTACATCCTTTTACTTTTATTAAATGTTTCAGAACGAATAACCCAACTGATGACTAAATTAAATTACAAATAAAAGTGACTCTGACCTGTTTTAGGTTTTTCTAGAAATTATTATGCTCCTGTCTGCAGTACCTTTTTTCGTCCATCAGGGGTCTCCATTATACTCAGGCTCAGTGTTGTCAGCTGCACGATAATTATCGTATTTGTACGCTAATTTTGCCCTCTGTACGATGTACGATCAATAATCCCGAAAAAGGCCAAAAATACAATAATTTGGCCATTCTGTGAACGTGTAGTTGTGATTGGTTTCCATCAGCCTGTCGCAACTGTCTGTCGGAGTTTTTTGTGAACCCTGAAGGCGTCTTGAAATTCCAGCTAATCGTGCTTTTCTAAATGTGACAGAAGACTTTCTGTAGAGCTCATTAGTTGCCACCAGACAATAATGCGTATTAATGTCTATGGTTCCCCCCAGTACTGACGCCACAAAGCTGTGAGTGCCTGTTAGACGCTACAGTATTCAACAATAGAGTGACTATAGAGCATACTTGTTATTTTGTTTATAATGGGTGTACGATAATCCTACATTTCTCACCTGGCAACCCTGCTCAGGCTGTACAGGAAACGACTGTGTCTTTTGCATCCCCATAGTTGCCAAGTCCGCTTATTTCAAGCGGCATTGGGCTTGTTATTCCCTGGAGTCGCTTTCAAATTTGATCAGCCGCTTATGGCGGGTTTTTATTTTGCTTCTCGCAGACATTGAGTCGCTTATTTGTGCTTGTTTTGAAGGAGCTGATCGCTGCTTTCAGTCTAGAGATCTGGCAACCCTGCCTTCCGGTCTACGCTCACAAGACGTGTACATTCACTGGAAATATTCACAAAGGTACGTCTTCCAAATTGGTAATCCACTTTCCCTGTTTCTTATATTGGAAAATACAAGTATGATACATTTCGTTCTACATCATCACGTCCTATACACAAATTATAAGACGACGTCTCGTAAACCATGTCGGACCTAATGGCTCGTTAGCTTTGCTGTTAGCTGCTAAATTCGTCTACAAAAACTAAATTTGGATTATTTAAAGTCGATATTGTTTATCTACACGACGCGCCACTCTGTACGCTTTATTAAGCGAATCCGATGTGAGCTGTCTACCGTTACAAAGTTATAAAATGTCCGCTGTTGGACAGCCTATGCTATGCTAACGGGAGGTCCCACTGCAATTTCCAAATTTCCCGTTTGTTTAAGTGTTATAACCTAAAATTATTGAGATAGAATGTCATAATCCTTTTTGATCAAGCCTTCCAACCGTGAAGGTTCATTCAGCGCTAATCAATTTGTCTCGAACTGTCCGCAAATAATTTATTTGTTTATTCAAAAAACTGTACACGTCCTGAGGCCTTCTAGCCTGGTTAAAACCAGACCCTCGTTCAGAGCTGAGGTGAAGTTCTATTTTTCATTTCACCCACATTCACGCTGTAGAAAATTATCTAATCCTGTTATAATGGAGAAGTGTAAACTGTTTTAATGTAATGTTTATTCTGTGTTTCAGGGCACCAGCACCAACTACTGAGGAGGTGAAGACTACGTTTATTACTCTATTAAACTGCTGTATCTAAATAAAACTTTGTTCTAACCTCAGCGCCTCAATGTCTGCATTATCTGCTTCGTACAGTATATCTGTCGGTACAGTGGTGATTATTTAATCCTCAGATAGCTTGTAAAAAGTTTAAGAACTATGTCATACAGGCTGAAAAATACAGTAGTTATTATTTTCCTCCTTTTTTTAGAGAGATATGTATGGGAACAATTAAATAAATAACAAGTAGGACAGTGCTTTTATTGAGGCAAGAAGAAAATGTTGTGATGGTATCAAAGGTATTTAACTTAATAATTTCTGTATATAGCCTGTTTCAGCTTTTTCAGCTAATTCTACATTTTTTAATCCAACTTTTTCAGCCCAATTTAGCAAGACCATGCTCTTGTTTTAGCTATTGTTTAGCTGGTTTTAGCCAATTAAAGCTTTTTCAGATGATTTCCACTTTTTTTTGCTTATTTTCTCATTTCAGATGTTTTAAAATTTTTATTTGTTCTTTTATGGGTTTAACTGACGCGCTCTTTCCCTTCTGGCTAAAACTGCCCTTCATTTAAGTTTTTATGCCTTTGTCCATTCTTACAGTCAAGCATGTAGACACCACACAGCTATTAATCTTTATTGTCACAGGAACCAGGACTCAGTGAATACACGGATGCCTCCCACACACTCACGCTGGCCTTATGTTCAACAAGACTTACAACATAAGACAGACCAGCTCACGCTGACCTTATAATTCAACAGGACATACAACAGATAAAACAGACCAACTCCAACTTTTACGCGAGACTCTGACGCCAGAAAAACTTCAGCAATAAAAAATATATTTATTTTATTAATAATGTTTGTTTTTTTAGAACCTTTTGAGTGTAAAATAAGATTGGTATGATCGTGTGTTGATTCTTCACATTGTCAGGAACCCCACTATTTTAGATCATAAATTTTTTTTTAGTATTCTGTGGCTTTGTTTTATTTAAATGGTCTAGGTTTGGAACTCTTATCGGACTATTTTATCAGCGCAGGTCAGCGTTTTTCAATACCTTTATTCCTAGTGTATTATAACGTATTTTACGCATGGTAATATACAATACACCACCTCACCAGATTCCGCCTCTACTTATCATGAATCAAATTATAAGTAGATTTAATTGACACTGTTTTATAGTTAGCCACAAAACCTAACGAGACTACAGTAAACTCAGTCTAGGGTTACAGGAGTGACGGCGAATATTTATTCTAAAACCCCACTCCCCCTCAACCAGATGGACCCGTCGGACCACTGGGGGCGCGACCACTGCGTGTTTTTACTCTGGAATCTGGAGTCTTGGCTGGAAACTTATAATTCTACTTTTAATTTTAACGTTCCTTTTTTCACCCTGGAGTCCAAACACACTGAGTAAAATTTGCCTATAAATGTCCAATTTCAGATTTTTGTTGAAACCGGTCATTGATCAGTGTTCTGGACTTGCGCTTGTCCCTTCCTGTCCGCGTGCAACCATCTCAGTAGGACCTCCAAATTGTTGGTGTTGTTTTCCTTATTCGCCCCGAGTTCGTTGTTTGGTTTCACTTTGGATCAGAAAAGGAGAAACTCTGAAAACACGACAAACGCGCATTTAAAATTCCAAAACCAGTTTTAATCAATCATAAGTTTAAAAAGTCACAGAATACATTTGTTCTATTTCAAAAAGCCATTATATTTGATTAAAAATAAATGGACAGAGAGAGAACGAGAGAGAGAGAGAGAAAGAAAGAGAGAAAAAGAGAGAGAAAACACATTGAAATGCGCATTTCAAGGGAGATCCCACATACAACCTGATTAGTTGTTCTTCCCCATGTGCCTTCTCTGCGTTGACTGCCAGTGGAGGAGGGAAGCTCATGTTTTACACTCTTCTAGGGTGTTTCCTGCTCTCAACCAATGAGAAAAGTTCTGATTTGTTCTCTTGTAGGGTGTTGCCTGCTCTCAACCAATAAGAAGTTCTGCTTTGTTCTCTTGTAGGGTGTTGCCCCCCCAACTGCCAGAAAGCTTCTGTTCTGCTCTACCCAGGCCTCAGGGGGAAGGGCACGACACATTGATGACTAAAAATAAACATACATTTATTGCTGAGTACTTATAAAACATACACACACTAGTAGACCACTAATTGACCAATTATTGTAACTGGACATTAAATTACATTAAAATCCTACACTACACACATAGATCAGAACTGTTGTGATACTTTCTGAGCATACATGCAGAATAAGAGAGAGTGGCTTTCAGTGGACTTCTCCCCCGCCATAATTTCTACAAGGTCGTAAAACTGACAGACAGAGAGGCACCAGGTCTCCTCCCATGCCCTAAGCCTGCAGGACAGACACAAACTGCATCATTTTAAAACCCCTTCAAGAGGAATAAAAAACACGAAGACAAAAATATTTTATTTCACAACAAACCATAGGTTTTAAACATATAAAAAAACTGATTAAATTATCACAGCAAACACTTGTTTTTCATAGCAATTAATAGTTTACAGTGCCATCAGAAGGGCAAACTTTTTATAACAAGACAAAAATAGAGATCTGGTGACAATTAACAACCATGTAATTATGGTTATAGATAAAGAACCCATATGAGTGGGGGTCTTGTACGTGGGCCCATTGCTCTGTTGAAGATATAAAGACTGATTAAAGAAGTCACAGCAAACATGATTGTCATGTCAAGTGAATGTTCATAGTGAACGTTCAGACAATGTTCAGACAATGTCAGAAGTGCACACTTTTTGTAACAAAACAAAAATAGAGATTTGGTCATAAATTATAACAACCATTAAAGTGTCAAAGATGTAAGAAATAAGTGAATGAAATTACACCAATTTTTTTTTCTTACAGTGAGTGAACGTTCAGAGTTAACGTTCAGGAAACGTTCAGACAACGTTCAGATAATGTTCAGACAATGTTCAGAAAATGTTCAGACAATGTTCAGACAATGTTCAGAGGCAATGTTCAGACAATGTTCAGACAATGTTCAGACAATGTTCAGATAATGTTCAAGCAATGTTCAGACAATGTTCAGACAATGTTCAGACAATGTCAGAAGTGCACACTTTTTGTAACAAAACAAAAATAGAGATTTGGTCATAAATTATAACAACCATTAAAGTGTCAAAGATGTAAGAACTAATTGAATGAAATTACACCAATTTTTTTTTGTACAATGAGTGAAGGTCCAGCGTTAACGTTCAGCGTTAACGTTCAGGCAAAGTTCAGACAAGGTTGGGTCCTGAATATTCGACATTCGACCTTTAGACGACGTTCACTGAACGTCATCTGAACATTTGCTTGCTAGCTGGGTCTAAAAAGAAAAAGTGACCCGCCATTTTCCAGCCAATAAAAACAAAGTTTGTAACCAGCCAATAAAAACCGAGCTTGAATTTGAATCAGCCAATAAAAACAGAGCTTGAATTCAAATTTCAACAGACCACAAGGGGGCAGAGCCATATATGGCTCTGAGGGGGAGGGATCAGAATGCTTTGCTTGTTGAAATTTTTTCCAAGTGCTGCTGTTCTACAGAAACTGCAGACTGAACCTTTAAAGTAAACCTTGAATACAATCTTTGAAAACGTCATGCAACTTCATAGTGTTTTGCCAAGATTTATAACTTAGTAACTTCTACAACAAACAGCAGATTACCACATGAAAATATTGTCCCTTCTACAATGTAAGATGAAGCAACTCGAATGATTGTTGCAGGTTTTTGTTTGTGAGGAACATACAGGGAATGATGGTTCCACTGGGGTTTGAACCCAGGACCTTCTGCGTGTTAAGCAGACGTGATGCCCGCTACACCATGGAACCATGCAATAACAGACACCCGTGTACGTCAATGTGGCTTTTAATGTGAAAAAAGTTTTGCAGTTTCAATTATTTCCTTATTTACACTCATCCAGTTATGTATCGAAAAGGAGCTGTTTGCTTGTTGTGGACTGTTGCTTTTTATTTTGTGTATAGTAGCCCTCGTACAGTTTCAAAGATTTTTCAAAAACCAAAATCTGCAGCATCAACAAATTAATAACTCACAATTTTATTAAGTTTTGTTGAAAGGTTTAAGTAATGTTTCTTTTTTTAAACAAGAGAAATTCATGCAGGAAAAGGGGTACAACCTCCTTTGCTGTATGATATGAGGTTCAATGATAATGATCTGCTGGTCAAAACTTATTCTATTAAAACAATAGAAAAGATGGACAACTTTTGGTTCCACTGGGACTTGAACCCAGGACCTTCTGCGTGTGAAACAGACGTGATGCCCGCTACACCATGGAACCTCACAGCACATGCCATCTGTTTACTTAGTGTGACTTCTCATGTCTGTGAAAATCTTGCGGTGATCAGTTTCCTTAAATTTTAGTCAATCATCCGGTTGTGTTTTTCCAAACGAAGGGGTTTGCCAGCTGCATACTGTTTCCTTTCACTTAATGGTTTGCACCTCTTGTACAATTGCAAAGATTTTTCTAAAACTTAAACCCATAACATCGACAATTTTACTACCTCACAATTTCATTTTGTTGTGTAGAAGACTTTCACTAGTTGAATACAACAATTGAGACAGATTTGACAGTGATAAGGCTGTCCAACTTGCCTGACAATATGACCAGAGGACAAGGAAAAGGAATTGATCGTCAACACTGCTTTCTGGAACAAACAATAGTTCTTGACTGGCCTCTGGAAAACATTGGTCCTGGTTGGTTGCACTTGGGGTTGTACCCAGGACCTACATGTGAATTAGACCTTGTGACTGCTGCACTTTGGAATCAACGTAGCTCAATCAGAGGTAACTTATCAAACACACCTTGTTCCTGTCTTCTTTATGACATCCTCTTTTTCAACTTTGGTAAAGTACCCATATTCGGAAGTCCACAGATACTTCACTGGTTATCTTCATTTTTGTTCTTACAATGGAGCTTTCAAAGCAAGGTAGTTTGGAATTCCTTTCGACATAATGAAGCTCCTACAGTCAATACAAGTCAAAATCAGGGTCTGAGAATGACTGTAGACATCTATTAAGTCAACCTATGTTAAAACATTTTCTTAAAGTAAACCTTGAATACAATCTTTGAAAACGTCATGCAACTTCATAGTGTTTTGCAAAGATACATAACTTAGTAACTTCCACAACAAACAGCAGATTACCGTAGTAAAATAATTGTCACTTCTACAATGTAAGATGAAGCAACTCGAATGATTGTTTTAGGTTTTTGTGGAACATAAAGGGAATGATGGTTCCACTGGGGTTTGAACCCAGGACCTTCTGTGTGTTAACACGACCGGAGGAATTTATAAAGTGTTTTGTATCAACCACTCGACGGTCAGGTTTTTTTTTTCACCCCCTGTTCCTACCCAGGATGGCGAGCTACAGGATGCCGCAGCTGTGCGGTAGGACTTAATTGCACCAAATTATTGTTTTTCCTGGACACATTTACCCTGGATCATGAACTGTAAACTGGATTATTGATTGATGGACCATTAATCAAGCAATTAATTCCTTCATCCGGAATCAAGGACTGATTTAAAATAGGGAAAAAAAAGAACTCTTGGGTGTACGGTAATCAGGGTCTGCTTAGTTGTGTGTAGTTTGTATCTTGGTTGAAATCATTGGCCCTCATGCACGAAACAGTTCGTATTCTTATCCTAAATGTCTCCTACTTTTGTTCGTACGAAGTGTTCGTACGAACATGCCACGTCAGATCCAACAAAGTCTTCTATCGTCAGGAAATGTGTGTATATGAGCTGTGTAAATAATGATGAATCCCACCTGTTCTATTCACCTGCTCGTGCACGCGGGAGGTTATTTACATAATTCCCACCCCTCAAAACACCATATAAGGATATAGTTTCCTGCCACCGCGAGCAGGAAGTGTCCATTCATTCCGGCTTTTATGCGTCAGAAAACACACAAACGCGTTTGGCGAATTAAAATTGACTCGCCTTTGATCATAGTGTCAGCCCCGGATCTGAGCGCAGACCCACACAGAATACAGATGACATCAGTGAGCGCCCACAGTCAACAGGCAGTTTATATTAAAAATGACATGAAACAAGCTGGTTTCGCCTTTCTTCTCCCCTGTCTCTGCAGCGGCGCTGTGTATTTATGTGTGTGTGTGTGTGTGTGTGTGTGCCGACAGTGGCACGGGGTGGGGGAGCCGTGCCGACAGTGGCGCGTTGCGTGGCACACGGTGGTCGACATGAGTGGCACGGGGGGGGCGCGTGGCGGGGGGGCGCGTTGCGTGGCACACGGTGGTCGACATGAGTGGCGCGGGGGGACGCGCGGGTGGCGCAAGGTGGTGGACGTGGGGGGGGGGTGTTGAAGCCGCTTTAATTAAACCAATATGTGTGGTTGCATTTAATTGTTTTTAAACTCAAAATATTTTCTAAATAACGAAATATAAAGTTATTAGT
The DNA here is from genome assembly GCA_038048925.1 of Garcialebias charrua. Classification (NCBI taxonomy): domain Eukaryota; kingdom Metazoa; phylum Chordata; class Actinopteri; order Cyprinodontiformes; family Rivulidae; genus Garcialebias; species Garcialebias charrua. Next base: position 14,879 of record JBBPBX010084509.1, read on the forward strand.
GGAGAAAAGGCAGTCTGGATGACAGCAGACTGACGCTCCTAAAATATACGACAGGTCTGGACCACACGTAAATTTTGTTCGTATCTGAAAAAAATCCTAGGATACGAAAACATTGTTGGATGCCGCAAATGATCCTAAATTTGATGATGATGATTGATGATGATTTATTTGTTTTCTCAGGGACAGTGCACAACAATACATTGACCTACAAAAACAGGAAAGATGCATTGTGCCAGGTTATAGTAATAATACTAATTTCCGCCTGTAGTCCCCGGACAGGTTGATGTTTAACAAGAGTAACGGATTTTTGTAAGTGGATGAGAAAACCATTAAACACAAATACAGACACAATATTGTGGGAATCGAACCCACGAGGTCTCGATAAGGTTAGGAACATCTAACAGCGCAA
>JBBPBX010084510.1:0-15287 GCA_038048925.1 Garcialebias charrua
TTTAAAGAAATCCACTGCTGAAAATGAATCATACAAAACAACAGCACAAAAGCACACTTTTCTTCATAAAGCTGCCTTTAGAAAACTACAATCACCTGAAAAAGGGGCGATCTGGTCATGTTAGACATGTGCCAACTTTCTCTGCTGTTAAAAAAAAAACAAAAAAACAATCCTGACGCCTCTCGTGACCTTAAGAACTTTGTGAAAATATAATTTTTTTTTATTGATTCTTGTCAACCCTCAGCAAACAGAGAAAGATTCAGTGAACGGAGGAGGTTTACATTTTCTTGGCATGGAGCAAATTTACTTCCTATGTTTTATCGATTGCACTCATTTCATACTGGCATTAAATGCTGCACAGTATTTCTTATTGCAAATTCAGAACTTACATCAAATAATAATATTTTAAAACAGTTTTCCAACAAGAACTTGATTTTAAAGAAATGCACATCTTTGCATTCCATGCATATAAGAAATATTATGTTAAAATTCTGATGTACAGGAGACTTTTATTCCAAGGTAATTGTTAAAGATAGTATTATATTTTCTGGCCTATAAGTCACACCTTTTTGCCTAATATGCATACCCTGTGACTTATACGCTGAAGCAACTTATTTAGGTTCACCCCCCCATATTTATAACCCAACTTTTGACTGAGAAACCACAGTTTTCTTTCTTTCTGACATGAAAAATATTTAACACTACCATTTTCATCCACTTGACAGCACTTGAGTAGTATGGCATGCCATTGTGTCATGTAATAGGTAAAAGTTGCTATTAATGACACAATCGGCTTGTCATAGAGGCCACCTTAGTCCAGTTCGCCTGGAGCAACCGTTAAATCAACTTCAATTTGCTGCGCCCCGGCAAAATGCAACTAATTTGACCACTAAAGTGCATTTATTAAGTAAAAGTTCAACTGAGACACAGCTTTGCTATAATGTCGAGCAAACAAATGATTGTTTTAAGTGCTTATCTTGTTCAATTTCCAAGAAATGCACAGCGTTCCTCCTTCATGATTTCCTCCCTCCGCACACTCCTGGAGCACAAAGGCAGAGAATACTTTTGAAATGCATCTAATTTGACCATTAAAGTGCATTTATCAGGGAAAAGTTCAACTGAGACACAACTTTACTACAATTTCCAGCAAACAAATAATTGTTTTTAATGGCTATCTTGTTAAATAATAATAATAATAATAAAAAAGCAGTTAGCCATCCCTCTGCAGGCTCCATCTGCGAATCAGCTTTTGAAATTCAGCTGATTTGACCATCAAAATGCATTTATTAAGGAAAGGTTAGAATGAGACACACCTTTACTATAAATTCAAGCAAACAAATAAAAAGTTTTTAAGTGTTAAACTTGTTAAGTTATTGTTAAAGTCTTCCCGTGCACCCTCCTGTGGCTGCAATTTGGCAGCCCATCAATTTTTGGCACAACACCGGCACACATTTCTGGGTTCGGCCCACATTTCCTGGTTGTCAGCGGTGATGCGTAACAAACGCGATGCGTCAGTGTTGACGCACAATATGGTAAATGGAGCTTATTTATATAGCGCTTTCCAGCCCCCTATGAGGGGCCCCAAAGCGCTTTACAATACCAACTATCCACCCATTCATACACACATTCATACACCGGTAGCGGCAGACTGCCATGCAAGGCGCTTTCCAGTCCTACTGGGAGCAACTCGGGGTTAAGTGTCTTGCCCAGGGACACAATGACACATGGTGTGGGGAACCAGGATTCGAACCGCCAACCTTCCGATCGGGGGACGACTGCCATTACCACTACGCCACGGCCGCCCATTCAATAGATGCGACATATACGGTGAAGAAACATTTATGGATTTTTCCACTTTAGACATATTTGGACTGATTTGACTTATAGGGCTGTGCGACATGTACTGTATGGTGGAAAATACAGTAATAACTTCCATCATTTGAATATATCCTGTAGCTTTACATTTTATTCAAAGTCTTCATGGGTTTAATCTTTTTGCAAAAGATAAAAATATGTATTAAAAACTTTATAGACTTTTTGATAAACCTGCTCATTTTAATTGTTTGTATCACAGATATACAACAGAAGCATCCCTGCTTTGGGGGGAAAGAAGTGAGAAAGGCAAATTGTTGGAAAATGATGATCTTTATTATCAATGTCAATATCAAGTTCAAGGTTCTTTATTGGTGGAACGGAATTGTGTACACAGGGTCCCAGTTACGTCCAACAAAAGGAAAAGTATAAATTGTAAAAGGAAACAGTAATAAGATCTAAGATATAAACTAAGAATAAGCCAAACACAATAGTATGAGGGCCCTAAGGTGTAAATGAACAACATTTGAAAAAATTTAATTACCGGTACATAAAAAAATAAAAAAATAAAAATCACAACAACATTTGAAAAAACGGAATCACATTTGAAAAAAAACGGGATTGAATTAAGCCAAACAGGAAGTTTTTTATTTTTTTTACTTTATTAACAACATAAAACCAAACAACAGAACAATATACAGTACACACAGAATGGAGATACAGTTAGCAGGCTATCCTTTTATCTGTATCTCCATTCTGTGTGTACTGTATATTGTACTGTTGTTTGGTTTTATGCTGTTAATAAAGTTAAAAAATAAAAAAAAACTTCCTGTTTGGCTATCCCGTTTTTTCAAATGTAATTCAGTTTTTTCAAATGTAATTCCGTTTTTTCAAATGTAATTCCGTTTTTTCTAATGTAATTCCGGCCACTTCCGCTTTGGCTTCATTTAATTCCATATTTTCAAATCTCATTCTGTTTTTTCAAATGTTGGGATTTTGTTGTTTTTGTTGTGTTTTTTTCCAATATTGTTCATTTACACATTAGGGCTACCGTATGTGTGCAAAAACAATATGCCGAACAACAGCAGCATGAACATGAGAGTCTGTGTAATTTTTTTTTCTTTTATGGTTTATAATCACTGTTCCAGAGTAACATACGGATATACAGTCTACAAAACTTTTACTTATGCAAGTACTTTTAGTCCCTTGTCCCACAGAGCAATGGGATCAAACCATCCTTCCCCAGTTCAGAAATATCCATTGTATACCATAGACACCAATGTGTGGAGAAGTTTCCCTAAAAGCAATAGTGCAACTTAAGAATGACACTCAAAATTATAAAAAAAAAAAAAAACTACTGAAGACTAACACAGCACGTTATTCTCCTAATACAAATAGAAACAAACCTGAGTAGTCTGACAGAACCATAAAACAACTTTTTTACATCTTAAAATCCATATAAAATTTTGGAATTCTGTTTTTTAATTTAAAAACCAATCGCCCATAAAAACATATAAATTATAACTAATAAGGCCACCAGAAAAGTTGGCGTATTAGAGCCATTTTTCTTTCACTCTTCTTTATGAAAAGTCTCCTAAAGTGTTCATTTCTACATTTTAATGAATTGTTACAATTCTTTTAAAGATGCATTTTGAGATGTGACAGGAGAAAATAAATAAAATATAAATTGTATGTGTACACTTTTAGAGAAGAAACTGTAGTGGACCTACCCAGGGTCAAATTAAGGTCTTTGAACTGTCCAGTGATGACCTTTACTGACCTCTCAGTAAAGCAAGACATTTACTACAAAATCATTCATTTAGCTATAATCTGATAACATAGTCACCAATAAGAGACTATTTCTATCTTTGATTTTAAGCTGATGTGATCAAAAGAATAACTTTTGTCATTTTCATGATGTGTGCTTTTAAGCTGTGTTATTCTTTGAGAGTTAAACTGTGTTTCACTGCTGTGTTAAAGGGAAATATCGGGTCACAGAGACCCGACTGTTTTGTTTAGAAATAAGAAGACAGTTTAATCATGAACAAGGCTCCAGCTTTCTCTGTCTGTTCCCTAAACAAAGCTCTCTCTGCTCTGGCTGACCTTGGGCCTGATAAGGCAAGTCCACTCCTCTCTTTGTTCCTGCTTTTTAAGTTCTTACTGTGCGAGAACGCTTGGAGAGTTTGTTGGGAATTTCAAAGAGATGTGAACCTTTCCCAAGAGCTGGGTACGTTTTGGTCAAGAGCTAACGACCTGCGTCTTCAGCTAAGGACTGATAACAGGCTGTTATGAGTCCACCTCGAACGAGCGTTTGTTATTCCTTCCTGGAATAAATTATCTTGAGCCAAGAAACCACGACTGCCACGACTTTTGCCGATGAAAGCGAGTATCACCGACACCGACAAGGTAAACACTCGTGGAGTCCAGCTTGGACTTGCGGGACCGACGACTCGTCAGTCTAAAGTTGACCACAGCTCTTTACCAGAACCAAGGCGGACGTCTTAAGGTAAAGGAGCAGCTGTTTGCTTGCTGGAGGTGTGATGATATCTTAGCTGGACGCGTACTGAAGAGTGTCATCTGGTTTCATAAATGCAAGATAAACTTCCTCTCTTAACCTCCCAATTCTTCTTAAATCTTTCCTCCTATTTCTTTTCCCTCTCAACCTAAGCTGGAAACTATATTTTTAAGCTGAAATGCCCCTCAGACTAAATATGTGTAACATCTAGTATTTATGTCTGTTGTGTTAAATCAAGTGTGCTGACGTTTTAATTTGAAAGAAAGTGAAATCATGTCAATCAAGTGTAATGGTGTTAATTTAGTTGATTTATTTTAAATAAATGATAGTGTCTCTTTGACATATCAAACTAAGTTAACGTCTTTGTCACTTAATGGCTCTGTTTATTTATCCATCATAAAGATCACAGAAATATTGGGTAAACTGAAAAAGAACAGAATCCGTGAATTTACTATTCAATCTGAATAAGTAGATTAATTAAGGATAAAGAGGTCAGTATTAATATTGACCTCCTCATTAATTCTTACATCTGGTGGCTCGTACCGGTTCTGAAAGTTTATTGATATCTGTGATCTCTCATGAACTGTAACGTCATGTTTGCATATTGGGATCCAAGTTTTAGACTCTAACAGATTAATTATTTTGGCTGGAAAAGTGTTCAGAACGATTGCAGGACTGCAGTTAATGACATTTGAAGCTGAAATTGTTATTTGTTCAACTTTTGAAACGCTATAAGTAGTTTGGTGGGGATCTGTCTCGCTGTGTGGGAAGTGTTTGGTGGTTCTGATAAGGACCCGGTCCAGATTACGTTGCACAAGCTGAGGCAATCTCACTGCAAAATGACCGCCGAGTCAAATTGCCTGAAAAGCTAATTTAACATCTACAAGATTGCTGTGCTGGTATTTTACATGTTGGAGCAGGTCATAGAAGCATATTACTGTTAGAACGGTGTCGGATAGTGGTTCTGAAACCCGAGTTCTGCTCCTTTAAAGTGGACGGAACCGACCTGAACGCGGCTCCGAGGGAGTCCGTGTTTGTTCAACAGCTGCAGTGCTGGGTTACTGAGCGTGACTAAGTTGGCCTGTCTAGATGTGCGCCGCATGTTTCAGCATTTTGGGAAGTTAAATTGTAGCGTTTGAGTTGTTTACGAGTCTATAAAGTTGTGTTCTGTTGTGCAAGCTAACGTTAAGCAACGTGTTCTACATGTTTGTTTATGAGCTGTGATTGGATGAAACGAGTACTGTGTGCTGTCAATCACTCATGTAGCGAACGCTGATTCGCTGTTGTGTGCTGTCAATCACTCTTGTGGCGAACGCTGATTCGCTGTTGTGAGCTGTCAATCACGTCGCACGCCGTTGCGACCAACCCACTTTGTCGTCATTTCCGGTACTACATTGGTCGAAGGTGAAAAACTACGTTTACCATGAATGCTTGGAATGAACTACAACCGCTGTGATTGATTGGTTGACGTCACGTATCTGTGTAGCGAGCTCCGCCTCGCTCAGCACAGCAGAGCTGGTGACGCGCTGCGTCGACCCGCCTATTTGTGTCGTCATTTCCTGGTGCACTTTGAGTGACAAGCAGACACGAACACACTCACAGAGTGAGAAGAGGTCTCACTAGTAGCTTAGAAACTCATCTGAAGCCATCAACTCTGTCTAGCAACATAAATTTGTCTCTGACAAGAACGCAGTTCGAGCGTTTATCACGAACACACTAGAAACTAACTCTAAAAGGTAGTTTTAGTTTAAATACTGAATGAAAAATTTAGTCTCCTCGTGATAACAAACATTAAGACTCGAAGCTGCCCCCTGTTGGTTAAAAGACGTTGACAGATGAGTTTTCTCAAAAACATCATAAAAAAGTCAGCATTTTATGGTGAAATTACCAGCTTTAAAAAATTGTTCTGTACACAAAAAAAAATTCCTGTTTATTTTAAATAAAAATTTTAGAATAACAAAGGTACAGACACACAATTTGTGCTCATTTTAAATACTGAAGAGATTTAAAATAACACTCAAAAAGCATTTTTTATTTGATTTTCAAATTAAATAAAAAAAAAAAAAAATGATGGAGAACAGAGCGTTTCCACATTAAGCTCTTCGCATCTCTGAATTTTAAACAGAATTGGTGTGCACAACTGCACACTTTTAGTTAAAAATCGCATTTTTAACGTTTTTCTGTGTAAAATTAATGACTCCAGTTTATTTTAAATGAAAAGCTTAAAATAACAAACGAAAGTACATTTTTCACTCCTGATAACTGTCAAATGCAGTACGAAATCAGTTTCACTGAGACTGCGAGACATCTTTTTAAAGGCATGCTCAAGCAGCATCCTGTCACATTTTAGTGAAGTCATTGCATTTAAGTCAGCCCTCTTTTATAAGCGTTTGAGTAAGAAAAAACGGAAATCAGGCTGCTTGGGTTAGTTAGTAACTGTTGTTTGAACGTAAGTTCTATTTTAAAGTTAACACTGCAAGAGTGCATTTAACTTTTACAAAGTTCATTGAGGGTAAAAACCTGATATAAGGTACCTATGAATACTTATTACACAGTGAAACGCGTAAACCTCAGCTGATTAGTTTATTTGACTCAGTGCTACATTAAAAGTGAATATTTATTTGCAAACACTAACATGAGAACAATCTTTTGATTTTTTCACACAAAATAAAAAACTAAAAGATGGGAGATAACAATTATGATCAAGCTTTACAGCTGCTCACAGCAAAGCTTGAATCGTTAAGGCTTAGTAACATTCGCAGAAGAGAAACTTTTCAACAAGAAAAACTTAAGTTAAAACGTGAGATCAAACGAATTCAAAACAAAAAGATGGGAGATAACGATTGTGATGAAGCTTTACAGCTGCTCACTGAAATACTTGAATTGTTAAGGCAAGATAACATTCGCAGAAGAGAAAATTTTCAACAAGAACAACTTGAGTTAAAAAGTGAGATTGAGCAATTAAAAATAAAACGGCGTGCTATAAATGGTTTTGATGTTCGTCAACTCCCTGACCCGATCTGGTTAAAAACAAAACCAGAGCGTGAACTACATTACCAAGACAAGGTCAAATCCCACTCGCTGGAGCTGGAAGGGACAAGTTCATCAACTCCCTCTCCTAAAAAAGGCGAGAAAAAACATGTTTTTCAAACTAACAAACCACAACAGGAACCTGCCCGCTGGAACAATGAGCCGGAGTGGCTCAGACAAGACCCAGAGTACATAAAACGATTTCAAAGGACGAGCACACGTCCTGTCCCTGCACCTCGGACGAAGCTGCCCGAGATAAGCAAAAAACCACAAACGGTGGACGCCCGCTCTTTAAGTGACCCTCCGCGGTCTACACCGAGCAAAGCTCCTGCCCCTGCACTGCGGACTGGACAGTCCGGGAGTAGCAAAAGGTCACAGAAGTTCCAGAAAAAAGGCAACATACCTCTATGCTCTGAGGAGATAGTGGACATAAGTTGGTTGTTTGAAAACTTGAATGATACAGAGGATGACCGAACTGGTACATTGAGTGACCTTGTCTTTGATAACTCAGAGCACATGGATAACTCAGAGCACACAGTTAGTGACAACAATAGCAAACGACAAAAAGAAAAACGTCTCAAAAAAGGCCTTGAGCTACAACATCAGTTTAAACAATCAGTGATGACACAGTGCGCTGTAACTGCTGTTGAGGCTCACATGCAAAACAAAACACCCACTGAGGTGTGCCCAGGTCAAAAGGTCGTATCACAGTCGCTAAAAGTAGGCGAGGTTCACTCTCCTATAGACAGCGAGAATGAACACTATCGTCTCAAAGGCCTTCTGACCTCAGAAGTGGTGGAGTACACGCGTCGGTTGTTAAAAGAGTTGGATAATACTAGCAAGAATGAACAAGATTTTCAAACTGACATACACCGAAATGTTGGTACCAGTTGGAACAGTGACTCAAAATGGTTTAAAGGGAGCCCCGCCCCTGAAGCACCTCAGATTGAAAAATCTGAGACAAGCAACGAACCACAAAAGGTAGGTGTTCACTCTCTAAGAGACCCACAACGGTTCAGATCGAACCAGATGGGTGAAAACCAAGGTCCATCGTTGGGTGGACTTCAAGAGAAATTGAAGGATGAGGACCTATACTCATGTAACTATGCGTGGTCCCAACAGACACCCCCGAGCCTTGGAACTGCACCTCCCGCGCCTCGAACAGAACAGTTCAAGACAGGCAAAGAGTCACGAATGTCCCGGAATAATGGCCCAACACCTCTATGCTCGGAAGAGACAGAGGAAGTAAGTAGTTTGTCAGTAGATTTGAATGTTACTGTGCTTGACCAACCTGATACAATGAGTGGCGTTATCATTGATAATGACACTATCAACATTGACCAACCTGGAGCGATGTGTAGCACTGTCTTTCACAAAGACTCAGAGCACACAAATAACTCAGCGCACACTACTACCAACATTGCCATGGATGTTGACAGCAAACCAATTGCTGACACAAAACAACATCCTGAAGGTCATGATGCTGACAGCCAACAAGATGCTGACAGTAAACAAGATTACACAGACAGAGTCACACGTGAACAGAAACGTGGGCCAAGACCTGTGAGGTTTCTGTGTAACTTTATACAAAGGGGGGTGGCTAAGAAAGCTTACCTGCCTATCACACTGGAAGGTGTCCTTGAGCGTGAAGCCCTCCTGGATGGTAGTGCTGATATAACCATTATGTCGGCCAAGCTGTTCGAGGAGCTGAGGACCGCCGCTAACGGTGTTGACAGGCAAATACCCTTTGAGAAATGTGCTATTGAGCTACAGGGTCTCGCAGAGACGAGAACAACCCTAACAGCTATGGCTATGGTTCACATGCAGATTGGCGAAATGACAATACACCACCCGGTGTACGTGTCTAAACTTGACTCATTCCCATTTTTGGTTGGCCAAGATTTTATAAACCGCTTCAACGCGATTATAGATTATGGTCGACGGAAAATGTGGAGCACAGTGAGAAAACCCCTGCCAATACAGGTGCTTCCTAGTTGCGATACAGACTGCCTAACCGCAGGTACCGCAAAGGACACACGGGACTGCTCATCCGAGGACGAGAGCCCGGTAAGTGAACCTTCAACTACAGGTGAGACAGAAGAGACCCAAAAGTTGGACCAAACTCTGGCCCAACAAGAGAACCTCCTCTGTGAGCTGACACATTCAGCACTCCCTGACCACTGCCTACCACAGGTAGTGAAAGGTGTTGAGATCCAAGGATCCCACACCGAAGACGCTGTACTGTCCTCTGGGACAGGTAATTCGGCAATCAACCAAGCTTTCAATGAAACCTTGGTTCAAGGGCATCTGAGTCCAGAAAATGACAGTCACCAAACGCTGACAGTCACTTGGACATCATTGTTGCAGATTACGAGGACCCCTCATCAGACAAGAAGGGGGCAAACTCACATTACCTACCACAGGTAGAGAAAGGTGTGGAGATCCAAGGACCCCACACCGAGGTTGCTGTACTGTCCCCTGGGACAGGTAAATCGGCTATCAGCCAAGCTTTCGATGAAACCTTGGTTCAGGGACATTTGTGTCTAGAACTAATCAGAAATGACATAGTTTTTACAGACTCAAAGAGCCCCTCTTCAGTCAAGAAGTGGGAAGACACACACAACGACAGTGACCCGTCGCAGTCTGTACAATCAGACACACCAGCGACTGCGCCGACAGTTGTGACACACCTGAATTACACGGAAAGAGGTAAACGTAAGAAGATACGTTGGCCAAATCCTAAACGATTCCTGTGTACCGTCTTCTCTCAGCTGCGCGAACAGCTTAAACTAAACGGTGGCATCCTAACTTGTGCCCATGGACGGACGTCCTCACCTGTGTTCGTGGTCCCCCATGACCAAAGGGGGGTGATGTTAGGCCATGCCAAAGACAAAGATTTGAATGTACACCTCAGAAACACTTTTGCTTTCGCCCAGAAAAACCTGGAAAGATCCGCTGAAGGACGTAAGGCGTACTACGACCAAAAGGCCTCTCACAATGAACTCCAAGTGGGAGACAGAGTCTGGTACTATACGTTCGCCCCAGCAACCGGGAAAGGAGGGTCCGAGACCGGAACTCTCGCCCGCAAACTAATGCCCAGGTGGACTGGACCTCATCTGATAACAGACAAAGTGTCCTCAGTCGTCTACGAAATCAAAATCAGCAAAGGCCGCAAAGAGCCAATTGCTAAATGGGTACATCGAAATCAGATCAAACCTTACAAGGCGTTCAATGACTCCACAAAAGACAAAGATCTCACAAACACACCGACTTCATGGGATAATAAGGTCGTACAAACACAAGTTAGTAAATAAACTAATCAGGTTTAAACTACCGTATTTCCCACCCTATAAGTCGCATTGTCCAATTTGAACTTAGAAACGCTAAGCCTAAAACCCACAACAAAAACTAACCTTAACAACCGTTTAAATCCACGAGATTTAATTTGACCTCAGTCATAAAGTTGAGACCTGTTTTCTTGTGTGTTGCACTTTGGAATCTGACGACAAGAGTGTGTCGAAGCAGTGAAACGTTGTTTCCTTGTTGTTTAGTCATTACTGTTGTCATTAGTTGAGATATTGTTTGGTTCTGAACACTCCCAGCCAAAAAGGTTTTGTATTAACATTGGTTAATGAATGATATGGATTTAACTATGCCAACATGCAGTTCGTTTTGTTAAATCTCAATCGTCGAAGAGTCAATGTAGTTTAAAGCTACTCAAGGTACCATAAACTACACTGGTCTCACAATTTCTAAATTGAACCGATTCGATCGTTTCTATTCTAGATTATCTATTCATTTTGATGAGTCTCGCCATAGACTTCAAAATTTATTAGGAATACCAAATCCTACGTCGTTCGTCTAAAAGACAACAGACATTTAGATCAAACTATATTTCATTTTTCTATTTTAGTTTAACCTAAACTAAGTAATGAATGGAGGAATAGTTTGGAATTAGAGGCCTTCGTTACAGAAGCCCTCCAAAATTTTATAGGTACAAATCCCTATATCTAATTTTACAGAATTGATCCACCCCTTAATTGGTAATTGTAGCTGATCTAAACCATGATAGCTTACATACCAGGTGCATATAGGTAAGGCTTAATGTAAAATCCCAATCATAAGCCCACCTTAAAAAACCACATAATTGCATGACACATAGAACCAGAGTGGCACTGACTGGAAACCAACCAGCCAACAACCTTCGATGTGGGGACCTGCAGCTCCAACGCTTGGTCTTCAACCTTCGTCCAAGGGCCGCCTCCTCTGCGTCAATCGAGGGATCCCCTCTACATGCTGATTATGAAAACAATTGTTGCCGATAAAATCACCAACTCTAATCGATATGGAATTACTGCTGTGGAATTACCGCTGTGGATTATAAGACTTTGCTTTCCAAGGGATCACAGGCTTTGTTTTCCAGGAGTTAACAGACTTTGTTTTCCAAAGGAGTAAAAGCTTTTCGCAATGGGATTACCTCCGAACAGTATGAAATTTCCAAAAACTTTATGGGATTATAATTTTTGATTTTTCTTGTCCACTTGCTGGATTACTTCAAGATCAAAGACAGTTCAAGGTTTCCTTTCGTGTTGGACCCCATCCCCAAGGACTGGCGATGGCTTCCAAAAGGGGGGAGATGTAGTGGACCTACCCAGGGTCAAATTAAGGTCTTTGAACTGTCCAGTGATGACCTTTACTGACCTCTCAGTAAAGCAAGACATTTACTACAAAATCATTCATTTAGCTATAATCTGATAACATAGTCACCAATAAGAGACTATTTCTATCTTTGATTTTAAGCTGATGTGATCAAAAGAATAACTTTTGTCATTTTCATGATGTGTGCTTTTAAGCTGTGTTATTCTTTGAGAGTTAAACTGTGTTTCACTGCTGTGTTAAAGGGAAATATCGGGTCACAGAGACCCGACTGTTTTGTTTAGAAATAAGAAGACAGTTTAATCATGAACAAGGCTCCAGCTTTCTCTGTCTGTTCCCTAAACAAAGCTCTCTCTGCTCTGGCTGACCTTGGGCCTGATAAGGCAAGTCCACTCCTCTCTTTGTTCCTGCTTTTTAAGTTCTTACTGTGCGAGAACGCTTGGAGAGTTTGTTGGGAATTTCAAAGAGATGTGAACCTTTCCCAAGAGCTGGGTACGTTTTGGTCAAGAGCTAACGACCTGCGTCTTCAGCTAAGGACTGATAACAGGCTGTTATGAGTCCACCTCGAACGAGCGTTTGTTATTCCTTCCTGGAATAAATTATCTTGAGCCAAGAAACCACGACTGCCACGACTTTTGCCGATGAAAGCGAGTATCACCGACACCGACAAGGTAAACACTCGTGGAGTCCAGCTTGGACTTGCGGGACCGACGACTCGTCAGTCTAAAGTTGACCACAGCTCTTTACCAGAACCAAGGCGGACGTCTTAAGGTAAAGGAGCAGCTGTTTGCTTGCTGGAGGTGTGATGATATCTTAGCTGGACGCGTACTGAAGAGTGTCATCTGGTTTCATAAATGCAAGATAAACTTCCTCTCTTAACCTCCCAATTCTTCTTAAATCTTTCCTCCTATTTCTTTTCCCTCTCAACCTAAGCTGGAAACTATATTTTTAAGCTGAAATGCCCCTCAGACTAAATATGTGTAACATCTAGTATTTATGTCTGTTGTGTTAAATCAAGTGTGCTGACGTTTTAATTTGAAAGAAAGTGAAATCATGTCAATCAAGTGTAATGGTGTTAATTTAGTTGATTTATTTTAAATAAATGATAGTGTCTCTTTGACATATCAAACTAAGTTAACGTCTTTGTCACTTAATGGCTCTGTTTATTTATCCATCATAAAGATCACAGAAATATTGGGTAAACTGAAAAAGAACAGAATCCGTGAATTTACTATTCAATCTGAATAAGTAGATTAATTAAGGATAAAGAGGTCAGTATTAATATTGACCTCCTCATTAATTCTTACAAAACCAACCAGCATGATCAGAGTTGCATTTTTCATGATGACAACAAAGCTTATTATCTGCATGATCATCTATTTCAAAGAAGCATCAAGGAGCATTAAAAAAAAAAACTTAATAAAGCATCTTACAAATCTTTGATCTTCACTGACCTCACATAATTTGTTGGTGTTTAATTCTGGTCTCTTGTTTTAGAATATACTTATAATGTATCAGTGTTTAATTAAAAAAGCATCAGTGCATTTATTTTTTTAAACACACACGAGACAGCAAAAGTCTTGTTGAGCTTTGAAGAATCCAGTGAAGCCGGAGTTTCCCAATGTGACACCGGTAACAACATTTTAATGACAACAGAGCTACTGTAAATACACCAAAATCACATAAATGTATTTACATGTATTTATTTAAATTTTATTGAAATAGGAAGTCCTTTGTTATTAACTTTTTCAAGGAAGACCTAGTGAAAATGGTACATTCTTATAAAATTAGAGGCTGAAAATTCAAATTAACATCAGCAAACATCTGTGAGAATCTGTTCTTTCATTTCTTTAGTAGGCTACTTGTTTCCTTGGTGTTTCTTCCCTCATGTTTCCAGCTCCTGCTTCACCTGTTCCCAGTCCCAATCACCCCAGGTGTTCATCATTGTGTCTCATTAGTGTACCTTTAAGTTCATGCCTCTTTTTTTTGTGCTGTGCATCCCAACAGCTCTGTTTCCCTGTGTGTCTCCTTGTTCCCATGTTCGACGTAGCCTTTTGTTTTCTTAATAAATTACTTTTAAATTGTATTCCTGAGCTCCCAGTGTCTGTCTGCACCTTGGGTTCAACTAAACCACCATACATGATAATATCTTGAAAAGTAATGCTTGATATTTCAAGTTATTTAGCTCACAAGGTTTACTTATACAGGACAGCAGACATCTTGTATTTTGGCCTGGCAACGCTATTTTTGTAAGGAAACATTTCTTATGCCTAGTATGGCAACACACCAAAATGAAGGTCAATACCTCACTAAATGTTTAAAAGTAATTGTGCTCAACATGCATGGAGGGCTGGAGGATATTTCCCATACACTCCTCTTTCTCTCTGCATCTGGGGACAAATTTCAGATCATAGTTCTGTAGTTTTTGACTTTAGATTTTACAGTAAAGCTTAGAAAGTATCTGTTTAATGTGACTAAAAACCTGAAGTTAACATGCACTTAAAATCATTGTGATATCACTTGATTTTTGCTATGTGCTGCTGATCTCATGCTGCTGATTTGTCTTTGTTCCAAGATGGCCGCGCTCAGACCAGTAGCAGCTTCATGGGCTCCCAGAACATTCCCAGTTTTTAGTAGTTTTAATAGTGTTTTTGTACCTGACTCTGCGCGTTTTTTGCGGGTGAATTATAGCCGAACTGAGCTGTTGAGAATTGGAGCGGATTTACCACAAGGCACAGCTGAAATCAGCAACGAACTCAAATCAGAGCTCGGAAGATTGGATCTGCTTAGATCATCTTTCTGGAAGCAGATGCGCGGAGGAAAGAAAAGAAAGCGGTGCTCTCGAGGGAAAAAACGTGGCTGTCGAGCAGGAATCATGACGAGACTACGAGCAGACGCTAAAACCGGTAAACCCCCGATGCCGGCTTTATTTCTGTCCAATGTGCGTTCGCTCGACAACAAGATGGACCTGCTTCGTCTGAGAGTAACAACGTCGGAGGAGATGAGGAGATGTTCGGTGCTTTGTCTCACGGAAACATGGATCAATGAAGACACTCCTGACTCTGTTTACGAGTTGGATAATAAACTATTTTTCAGAACGGACCGGTGCATCGAGACTACGGGGAAAACGCGAGGTGGAGGTGTCTGCATTTACGTTAACAAAGACTGGTGCACGAACTGTGCCGTTATCAGCAGGATCTGCTCAGCTGCTGTGGAGCTTTTAACAATAAGATGTCGGCCACATTATCTTCCCCGCGACTATTCAGCGATAATA
>JBBPBX010084511.1:0-15286 GCA_038048925.1 Garcialebias charrua
TCATTCATTTTCAAGTGGCTTTTGGAGTAATTTGGACAGAGAGGCAGGGTGTAGCAAATGAAGCTGAGAACTACAAGATACAGTATGCACTCACTACACAAAGCAACATTTTAAGTCTGGTTTATACAAAGCTTAGGTCTTACACTTCAAGTCCGAGCAATGCATGCCTAAAACGATGTCCTTGAGGTTGCTGTCATTGGCATAAGAAAGTGAAATTATTGTAAAATTATAGTGTTGGGAAACAATATTATCACCCTTAAACTGGTTTTAACCACTATGGAACTTTGCTGCTTGTGGGACTGACTTTGTTTGTGGCTCCTCTGATTTATGAAGTCCTTTGCATGGAGGTTGAAATGTTTCAGCAAAACATAGAAACTATCAAGGTGAACTGACTGAAAATGGTTACATTGTGTTTGAACTGAGATCATTCAAGTGTCCAAATCAAGTGGACACAAGACAAGCGGAACCGCATCTATCGATGGCAAAGTGAAATAAGAAAAGCTTCAACAAAGTTTTGGTGGTACGTAAGGATAGTGCCCACCTGACAAACCGAGGACACCTTCTTATAATTTTGATTTCCATATCTGGCTTTTGTAAGATGGGAAACAATTCAGGGATCTTGACCACGAAGGGACTCGAACCCTCAATCTTCTGATCCGAAGTCAGACGCCTTCTCCATTAGGCCACGTGGTCATCTGAAGAAGGTAGGTTCTAACTCAAATCTCATTCATTTTTGAGTGGCTTTTAAAGTTATTTGGCCAGAGAGGCAGGATGCGGCAAATTAAGCTGAGAACTACAAGATACAAAAGGTACTCACTAAACAAAGCAACATTTTAAGTCTGGTTAATACAAAGCTTAGGTCTTACACTTCAAGTCTGAACTATGCATGCCTAAAAACGTTGTCCTTGAGGTTGTTGTCATTGACATAAAGAAGTGAATTTATTGTGAAATTAAAGTGTTGGGAAACAATACTATCACCCTTAAACTGGTTTTAACCACTATGGAACTCTGCTGCTTGTGGGACTGACTTTGTTTGTGGCTCCTCTGATTTATGAAGTCCTTTGCATGGAGGTTGAAATGTTTCAGCAAAACATAGAAACTATCAAGGTGAACTGACTGAACATGGTTATATTGTGTTTAAACTGAGACAATTCAAGTGTACAAATCAAGTGGACACAAGACAAATGGAATCACACCTATCGATGGCAAAGTGAAATAAGAAAAGCTTCCTTAAAGTTTTGGTGGTACAAAAGGATAGTGACAACCTAACTAGCATTATTGTAGAATGGGTGATAAGAAACTAACAAATTACATATTGATTTTTTATGGACACCTTCTTGTAATTTTGATTTCTGATACATGGCTTTGTGTGAGATGGGAAATAATTCAGGGATCTTGACCACGAAGGGACTCGAACACTCAATCTTCTGATCCGAAGTCAGACGCCTTCTCCATTAGGCCACGTGGTCATCTACAAAAGGTAGGTTCTAACGCAAATCTCATTCATTTTCAAGTGGCTTTCGGAGTAATTTGGACAGAGAGGCAGGGTGTAGCAAATGAAGCTGAGAACTACAAGATACAGTATGCACTCACTACACAAAGCAACATTTTAAGTCTGGTTTATACAAAGCTTAGGTCTTACACTTCAAGTCCGAGCAATGCATGCCTAAAACGATGTCCTTGAGGTTGCTGTCATTGGCATAAGAAAGTGAAATTATTGTAAAATTATAGTGTTGGGAAACAATATTATCACCCTTAAACTGGTTTTAACCACTATGGAACTTTGCTGCTTGTGGGACTGACTTTGTTTGTGGCTCCTCTGATTTATGAAGTCCTTTGCATGGAGGTTGAAATGTTTCAGCAAAACATAGAAACTATCAAGGTGAACTGACTGAAAATGGTTACATTGTGTTTGAACTGAGATCATTCAAGTGTCCAAATCAAGTGGACACAAGACAAGCGGAACCGCATCTATCGATGGCAAAGTGAAATAAGAAAAGCTTCAACAAAGTTTTGGTGGTACGTAAGGATAGTGTCCACCTGACAAACCGAGGACACCTTCATATAATTTTGATTTCCATATCTGGCTTTTTTGAAAAATGGGAAACAAATCAGGGATCTTGACCACGAAGGGACTCAAACCCTCAATCTTCTGATTCGAAGTCAAACGCCTTCTCCATTAGGCCACGTGGTCATCTACAAAAGGTAAGTTCTAACGCAAATCTCATTCATTTTCAAGTGGCTTTTGGAGTAATTTGGACAGAGAGGCAGGGTGTAGCAAATGAAGCTGAGAACTACAAGATACAGTATGCACTCACTACACAAAGCAACATTTTAAGTCTGGTTTATACAAAGCTTAGGTCTTACACTTCAAGTCCGAGCAATGCATGCCAGAAACGATGTCCTTGAGGTTGCTGTCATTGGCATAAGAAAGTGAAATTATTTTAAAATTATAGTGTTGGGAAACAATATTATCACCCTTAAACTGGTTTTAACCACTATGGAACTTTGCTGCTTGTGGGACTGACTTTGTTTGTGGCTCCTCTGATTTATGAAGTCCTTTGCATGGAGGTTGAAATGTTTCAGCAAAACATAGAAACTATCAAGGTGAACTGACTGAAAATGGTTACATTGTGTTTGAACTGAGATCATTCAAGTGTCCAATTCAAGTGGACACAAGACAAGCGGAACTGCATCTATCGATGGCAAAGTGAAATAAGAAAAGCTTCAACAAAGTTTTGGTGGTATGTAAGGATAGTGCCCACCTGACAAACCGAGGACACCTTCATATATATTTGATTTCCATATCTGGCTTTTTGTAAAATGGGAAACAATTCAGGGATCTTGACCACGAAGGGACTCTAACCCTCAATCTTCTGATCCGAAGTCAGACGCCTTCTCCATTAGGCCACGTGGTCATCTACAAAAGGTAGGTTCTAACGCAAATCTCATTCATTTTCAAGTGGCTTTTGGAGTAATTTGGACAGAGAGGCAGGGTGTAGCAAATGAAGCTGAGAACTACAAGATACAGTATGCATTCACTACACAAAGCAACATTTTAATTCTGGTTTATACAAAGCTTAGGTCTTACACTTCAAGTCCGAGCAATGCATGCCAGAAACGATGTCCTTGAGGTTGCTGTCATTGGCATAAGAAAGTGAAATTATTTTAAAATTATAGTGTTGGGAATAGAGGTGTCATCGGGCCGGAAATACACGGCCCTACCCTACCCGAGCCCTTAGTTTAATTACCCAAGCCCGAGGGAGCCCGCTGATTTCCTAGAAATCACCGCCCGACCCGACCCTACCCGATTAAAAAAAAAAACAACAACAACAAAAAAAAAAAAAACACTACGTTTATTTATTAAGCTTTTACTGCGTTCTCCCACTCAGCAAAAGAACTTGATGTTGTTCTGTGTTTTGATGGAGGAGGTGTGAGCGCGCTGCTCGCAGTTTGCTGTTGAAGCTTCAGGAATGTCAGGAATGCGGCAACTTGTTCCGCCGCAGAGAGCAGTGTGCGGACGTGAGCGTGCACCTGACGCACGTCAGCTGGTGACATAATTTTGAGCTTGTTAAAGTTAGGCCACAGAAATAATGCAACTCTCTGCAAGTCGTGGATAATAATTTTGCGCTCCAGCACTTCTGCATGTCGCGCAGAAACACCTGCTGCGGAGAGTCTGTGTGTGAGGAGGACTGGCAGCTTCAGTTTCTCATTCCAGAGACAAACCAGGTTGGTGGGATATTTGTCACCCTCCAGTTCTCTCTGTGCACGGTAAAATGGTTCGAGAAATGTCACTAAAAAGTCCAGCATGTCGGGGGAGACGCTCGTCCAGGCGCGCGCCGCGCGCCTGCTCTCTGGCTGAGTGGCTGCGCTCAGTGCGCTGCGGTTTTCACCATCTAAATTCACTCTATTAATTATTTCCTCATCAATAAACTTACTGCCTTATATTCTTTACAAGCAGATTAAAACAATTTTATATTGTGTGCATTTTTATTTAGTTTTGTTTGTGCTGTATGATTAAAAAAAACCACATCAAAGCCCGAGCCCGACCCGCGGCCCGCCAATCAAACGCAAAAATATGGCCCTACCCTACCCGAAGTCGGGTAGGGCTCGGGTAGGGTCGGGCTCGGGCAAAGAAACGACACCTCTAGTTGGGAAACAATATTATCACCCTTAAACTGGTTTTAACCACTATGGAACTTTGCTGCTTGTGGGACTGACTTTGTTTGTGGCTCCTCTGATTTATGAAGTCCTTTGCATGGAGGTTGAAATGTTTCAGCAAAACATAGAAACTATCAAGGTGAACTGACTGAAAATGGTTACATTGTGTTTAAACTGAGATCATTCAAGTGTCCAAATCAAGTGGACACAAGACAAGCGGAACCGCATCTATTGATGGCAAAGTGAAATAAGAAAAGCTTCAACAAAGTTTTGGTGGTATGTAAGGATAGTGCCCACCTGACAAACCGAGGACACCTTCTTATAATTTTGTTTTCTATATCTGGCTTTTTGTAAGATAAGAAACAATTCAGGGATCTTGACCACGAAGGGACTCGAACCCTCAATCTTCTGATCCGAAGTCAGACGCCTTCTCCATTAGGCCACGTGGTCATCTACAAAAGGTAGGTTCTAACGCAAATCTCATTCATTTTCAAGTGGCTTTTGGAGTAATTTGGACAGAGAGGCAGGGTGTAGCAAATGAAGCTGAGAACTACAAGATACAGTATGCACTCACTACACAAAGCAACATTTTAAGTCTGGTTTATACAAAGCTTAGGTCTTACACTTCAAGTCCGAGCAATGCATGCCAAAAACGATGTCCTTGAGGTTGCTGTCATTGGCATAAGAAAGTGAAATTATTGTAAAATTATAGTGTTGGGAAACAATATTATCACCCTTAAACTGGTTTTAACCACTATGGAACTTTGCTGCTTGTGGGACTGACTTTGTTTGTGGCTCCTCTGATTTATGAAGTCCTTTGCATGGAGGTTGAAATGTTTCAGCAAAACATAGAAACTATCAAGGTGAACTGACTGAAAATGGTTACATTGTGTTTGAACTGAGATCATTCAAGTGTCCAAATCAAGTGGACACAAGACAAGCGGAACCGCATCTATCGATGGCAAAGTGAAATAAGAAAAGCTTCAACAAAGTTTTGGTGGTATGTAAGGATAGTGCCCACCTGACAAACCGAGGACACCTTCATATAATTTTGATTTCCATATCTGGCTTTTTGTAAAATGGGAAACAATTCAGGGATCTTGACCACGAAGGGACTCGAACCCTCAATCTTCTGATCCGAAGTCAGACGCCTTCTCCATTAGGCCACGTGGTCATCTACTAAAGGTAGGTTCTAACGCAAATCTCATTCATTTTCAAGTGGCTTTTGGAGTAATTTGGACAGAGAGGCAGGGTGTAGCAAATGAAGCTGAGAACTACAAGATACAGTATGCATTCACTACACAAAGCAACATTTTAAGTCTGGTTTATACAAAGCTTAGGTCTTACACTTCAAGTCCGAGCAATGCATGCCAGAAACGATGTCCTTGAGGTTGCTGTCATTGGCATAAGAAAGTGAAATTATTTTAAAATTATAGTGTTGGGAAACAATATTATCACCCTTAAACTGGTTTTAACCACTATGGAACTTTGCTGCTTGTGGGACTGACTTTGTTTGTGGCTCCTCTGATTTATGAAGTCCTTTGCATGGAGGTTGAAATGTTTCAGCAAAACATAGAAACTATCAAGGTGAACTGACTGAAAATGGTTACATTGTGTTTAAACTGAGATCATTCAAGTGTCCAAATCAAGTGGACACAAGACAAGCGGAACCGCATCTATCGGTGGCAAAGTGAAATAAGAAAAGCTTCAACAAAGTTTTGGTGGTATGTAAGGATAGTGCCCACCTGGCAAACCGAGGACACCTTCTTATAATTTTGATTTCCATATGTGGCTTTTTGTAAGATAAGAAACAATTCAGGGATCTTGACCACGAAGGGACTCGAACCCTCAATCTTCTGATCTGAAGTCAGACGCCTTCTCCATTAGGCCACGCGGTCATCTACAAAAGGTAGGTTCTAACGCAAATCTCATTCATTTTCAAGTGGCTTTTAAAGTTATTTGGCCAGAGAGGCAGGATGCGGCAAATTAAGCTGAGAACTACAAGATACACAAGGTACTCACTAAACAAAGCAACATTTTTAGTCCGGTTTATATAAAGCTTAGGTCTTACACTTCAAGTCTGAACTATGCGTGCCTAAAAACGTTGTCCTTGAGGTTGCTGTCATTGACATAAAGAAGTGAATTTATTGTGAAATTAAAGTGTTGGGAAACAATATTATCACCCTTAAACTGGTTTTAACCACTATGGAACTCTGCTGCTTGTGGGACTGACTTTGTTTGTGGCTCCTCTGATTTATGAAGTCCTTTGCATGGAGGTTGAAATGTTTCAGCAAAACATAGAAACTATCAAGGTGAACTGACTGAACGTGGTAATATTGTATTTAAACTGAGACAATTCAAGTGTACAAATCAAGTGGACACAAGACAAGTGGAATTGCACCTATCGATGGCAAAGTGAAATAAGAAAAGCTTCAACAAAGTTTTGGTGGTACGAAAGGATAGTGACCACCTAACTAGAATTATTGTAGAATGGGTGATAAGAAACTAACGAATTACATATAGATTTTTTATGGACACCTTCTTGTAATTTTGATTTCTGATATATGGCTATGTGCAAGATGGGAAATAATTCAGGGATCTTGACCTCGAAGGGACTCGAACACTCAATCTTCTGATCTAAAGTCAGACGCCTTCTCCATTAAGCCACGTGGTCATCTACAAAAGGTAGGTTCTAACGCAAATCTCATTCATTTTCAAGTGGCTTTTGGAGTAATTTGGACAGAGAGGCAGGGTGTAGCAAATGAAGCTGAGAACTACAAGATACATTATGCACTCACTAAACAAAGCAACATTTTTAAGTCTGGTTTATACAAAGCTTAGGTCTTACACTTCAAGTCCGAGCAATGCATGCCTAAAACGATGTCCTTGAGGTTGCTGTCATTGGCATAAGAAAGTGAAATTATTGTAAAATTATCGTGTTGGGAAACAATATTATCACCCTTAAACTGGTTTTAACCACTATGGAACTTTGCTGCTTGTGGGACTGACTTTGTATGTGGCTCCTCTGATTTATGAAGTCCTTTGCATGGAGGTTGAAATGTTTCAGCAAAACATAGAAACTATCAAGGTGAATTGACTGAAAATGGTTACATTGTGTTTAAACTGAGATCATTCAAGTGTCAAAATCAAGTGGACACAAGACAAAAGGAACCGATCTATCGATGGCAAAGTGAAATAAGAAAAGCTTCAACAAAGTTTTGGTGGTACGTAAGGATAGTGCCCACCTGACAAACCGAGGACACCTTCTTATAATTTTGATTTCCATATCTGGCTTTTTGTAAGATGGGAAACAATTCAGGGATCTTGACCACGAAGGGACTCGAACCCTCAATCTTCTGATCCGAAGTCAGACGCCTTCTCCATTAGGCCACGTGGTCATCTGAAGAAGGTAGGTTCTAACTCAAATCTCATTCATTTTTGAGTGGCTTTTGGAGTAATTTGGACAGAGAGGCAGGGTGTAGCAAATGAAGCTGAGAACTACAAGATACAGTATGCATTCACTACACAAAGCAACATTTTAAGTCTGGTTTATACAAAGCTTAGGTCTTACACTTCAAGTCCGAGCAATGCATGCCAGAAACGATGTCCTTGAGGTTGCTGTCATTGGCATAAGAAAGTGAAATTATTGTAAAATTATAGTGTTGGGAAACAATATTATCACCCTTAAACTGGTTTTAACCACTATGGAACTTTGCTGCTTGTGGGACTGACTTTGTTTGTGGCTCCTCTGATTTATGAAGTCCTTTGCATGGAGGTTGAAATGTTTCAGCAAAACATAGAAACTATCAAGGTGAACTGACTGAAAATGGTTACATTGGCCCTCATTCATGAACCGTTCGTACGCACAGATTTGTGCTTAAACTGTGCTTACGAGTGATTTAGGAGCATATGTGGCATTCAACAATGTTCACGTATCCTACGATTTTTTTCAGATACGAACAAAATCTACGTGTGGTCCGGACCTGTCGTATATTTTACGAGCGGTCCGTCTGCTGTCATCCAGACAGCATTACTCCACAAATAACTTCATATTTCGTTATTTAGGAAATGTTTAGAGTTTAAAAAAGTCACGCACCACAATTGTTTTTGACAATAGGTTCTGTTTGAAGTCGAATTATAATTTTAAATGTAATAATGACTAACGGATTAAAGTATTTAAATGAAAATCAATTTGTTATCAATGCCGTTTTCTAACACTACAATATTAATATGAAGATCTCAAACTGAAATCAACTTAAACCATGAATTAATTTAAGTTTAATTTGCCGCGGTATCGCAGACTTCGGTAAGCCAGACTTTACACAGACTTCCTCCAGCTGCTGTCATAGCTCTGATGTGGCTCAGTCAGTAGAGCACTGCGTCGCAGTTCCGAAGGTCATGGGATCGCCTCCCGTGGGAGGACAACGTTTTTTTTTTTTAATTCATTCCAGATTTAAAAAACACAAGAAAACTATTTACAATACAACAAGAAATAAAGCATAAAGCCTTTTTAATTTGGAATGAATAAATAATCTAAAGTAAGAAGGAAAAAAAAAGAATCATACCTTGTGGGACTCGATCCCACGAGGTGTAGAAAAAAGGTTAGGAACAGCTAACAGTGCAATGCTTTAACCAGTAAGCCACCAGTACGCATGCATGTTTCGAGGTCCACATTTATTATAAACAAACTTTCTTTGGTTTTAGCTGGTCATTTACTTCCATGAGTGACGCTGCTAATAAGGACAGATTTTCTTTTCTTGTCCTCAGAGACCACAGAACTTCATCCTCCGCACCGGTAGAGTTCTTCTTTTTTACTTTTCGCTGTCATTTTATGAACGTACACGTTCTGCCTCTGAGGCAGGAAACGTAGCCTTATATGGCGTTTTGAGGGGTGGGAATCATGTAAATAAGCTCACGCGTGCACGCGCAGCTGTTTAGAACAGGTGAGATTCATCAACTTTAAGCAGCCCGTTTACACGCTTTTCCTGTGGATAGAAGACTTTGTTGGATCTGACGTGGCATGTTCTTACGAACGCTTCTTAAGAACAAAAGTGGGAGAAACGTAGGATAAGAATACAAACAGTTTCATGAATGAGGGCCATTGTGTTTAAACTGAGATCATTCAAGTGTCCAAATCAAGTGGACACAAGACAAGCGGAACCGCATCTATTGATGGCAAAGTGAAATAAGAAAAGCTTCAATAAAGTTTTGGTGGTATGTAAGGATAGTGCCCACCTGACAAACCGAGGACACCTTCTTATAATTTTGTTTTCTATATCTGGCTTTTTGTAAGATAAGAAACAATTCAGGGATCTTGACCACGAAGGGACTCGAACCCTCAATCTTCTGATCCGAAGTCAGACGCCTTCTCCATTAGGCCACGTGGTCATCTACAAAAGGTAGGTTCTAACGCAAATCTCATTCATTTTCAAGTGGCTTTTGGAGTAATTTGGACAGAGAGGCAGGGTGTAGCAAATGAAGCTGAGAACTACAAGATACAGTATGCACCCACTACACAAAGCAACATTTTAAGTCTGGTTTATACAAAGCTTAGGTCTTACACTTCAAGTCCGAGCAATGCATGCCTAAAACGATGTCCTTGAGGTTGCTGTCATTGGCATAAGAAAGTGAAATTATTGTAAAATTATAGTGTTGGGAAACAATATTATCACCCTTAAACTGGTTTTAACCACTATGGAACTTTGCTGCTTGTGGGACTGACTTTGTTTGTGGCTCCTCTGATTTATGAAGTCCTTTGCATGGAGGTTGAAATGTTTCAGCAAAACATAGAAACTATCAAGGTGAACTGACTGAAAATGGTTACATTGTGTTTGAACTGAGATCATTCAAGTGTCCAATTCAAGTGGACACAAGACAAGCGGAACCGCATCTATCGATGGCAAAGTGAAATAAGAAAAGCTTCAACAAAGTTTTGGTGGTATGTAAGGATAGTGCCCACCTGACAAACCGAGGACACCTTCATATAATTTTGATTTCCATATCTGGCTTTTTGTAAAATGGGAAACAATTCAGGGATCTTGACCACGAAGGGACTCGAACCCTCAATCTTCTGATCCGAAGTCAGACGCCTTCTCCATTAGGCCACGTGGTCATCTACTAAAGGTAGGTTCTAACGCAAATCTCATTCATTTTCAAGTGGCTTTTGGAGTAATTTGGACAGAGAGGCAGGGTGTAGCAAATGAAGCTGAGAACTACAAGATACAGTATGCATTCACTACACAAAGCAACATTTTAAGTCTGGTTTATACAAAGCTTAGGTCTTACACTTCAAGTCCGAGCAATGCATGCCAGAAACGACGTCCTTGAGGTTGCTGTCATTGGCATAAGAAAGTGAAATTATTTTAAAATTATACTGTTGGGAAACAATATTATCACCCTTAAACTGGTTTTAACCACTATGGAACTTTGCTGCTTGTGGGACTGACTTTGTTTGTGGCTCCTCTGATTTATGAAGTCCTTTGCATGGAGGTTGAAATGTTTCAGCAAAACATAGAAACCATCAAGGTGAACTGACTGAAAATGGTTACATTGTGTTTAAACTGAGATCATTCAAGTGTCCAAATCAAGTGGACACAAGACAAGCGGAACCGCATCTATCGGTGGCAAAGTGAAATAAGAAAAGCTTCAACAAAGTTTTGGTGGTATGTAAGGATAGTGCCCACCTGGCAAACCGAGGACACCTTCTTATAATTTTGATTTCCATATGTGGCTTTTTGTAAGATAAGAAACAATTCAGGGATCTTGACCACGAAGGGACTCGAACCCTCAATCTTCTGATCTGAAGTCAGACGCCTTCTCCATTAGGCCACGCGGTCATCTACAAAAGGTAGGTTCTAACGCAAATCTCATTCATTTTCAAGTGGCTTTTAAAGTTATTTGGCCAGAGAGGCAGGATGCGGCAAATTAAGCTGAGAACTACAAGATACACAAGGTACTCACTAAACAAAGCAACATTTTTAGTCCGGTTTATATAAAGCTTAGGTCTTACACTTCAAGTCTGAACTATGCGTGCCTAAAAACGTTGTCCTTGAGGTTGCTGTCATTGACATAAAGAAGTGAATTTATTGTGAAATTAAAGTGTTGGGAAACAATATTATCACCCTTAAACTGGTTTTAACCACTATGGAACTCTGCTGCTTGTGGGACTGACTTTGTTTGTGGCTCCTCTGATTTATGAAGTCCTTTGCATGGA
This sequence comes from Garcialebias charrua, assembly GCA_038048925.1. NCBI lineage: Eukaryota > Metazoa > Chordata > Actinopteri > Cyprinodontiformes > Rivulidae > Garcialebias > Garcialebias charrua. Next base: position 11,375 of record JBBPBX010084511.1, read on the forward strand.
GGTTGAAATGTTTCAGCAAAACATAGAAACTATCAAGGTGAACTGACTGAACGTGGTAATATTGTATTTAAACTGAGACAATTCAAGTGTACAAATCAAGTGGACACAAGACAAGTGGAATTGCACCTATCGATGGCAAAGTGAAATAAGAAAAAGCTTCAACAAAGTTTTGGTGGTACGAAAGGATAGTGACCACCTAACTAGAATTATTGTAGAATGGGTGATAAGAAACTAACGAATTACATATAGATTTTTTATGGACACCTTCTTGTAATTTTGATTTCTGATATATGGCTATGTGCAAGATGGGAAATAATTCAGGGATCTTGACCTCGAAGGGACTCGAACACTCAATCTTCTGATCTAAAGTCAGACGCCTTCTCCATTAAGCCACGTGGTCATCTACAAAAGGTAGGTTCTAACGCAAATCTCATTCATTTTCAAGTGGCTTTTGGAGTAATTTGGACAGAGAGGCAGGGTGTAGCAAATGAAGCTGAGAACTACAAGATACAGTATGCACTCACTACACAAAGCAACATTTTAAGTCTGGTTTATACAAAGCTTAGGTCTTACACTTCAAGTCCGAGCAATGCATGCCTAAAACGATGTCCTTGAGGTTGCTGTCATTGGCATAAGAAAGTGAAATTATTGTAAAATTATAGTGTTGGGAAACAATATTATCACCCTTAAACTGGTTTTAACCACTATGGAACTTTGCTGCTTGTGGGACTGACTTTGTATGTGGCTCCTCTGATTTATGAAGTCCTTTGCATGGAGGTTGAAATGTTTCAGCAAAACATAGAAACTATCAAGGTGAATTGACTGAAAATGGTTACATTGTGTTTAAACTGAGATCATTCAAGTGTCAAAATCAAGTGGACACAAGACAAAAGGAACCGATCTATCGATGGCAAAGTGAAATAAGAAAAGCTTCAACAAAGTTTTGGTGGTACGTAAGGATAGTGCCCACCTGACAAACCGAGGACACCTTCTTATAATTTTGATTTCCATATCTGGCTTTTTGTAAGATAAGAAACAATTCAGGGATCTTGACCACGAAGGGACTAGAATCCTCAATCTTCTGATCCGAAGTCAGACGCCTTCTCCATTAGGCCACGTGGTCATCTACAAAAGGTAGGTTCTAACGCAAATCTCATTCATTTTCAAGTGGCTTTTGGAGTAATTTGGACAGAGAGGCAGGGTGTAGCAAATGAAGCTGAGAACTACAAGATACAGTATGCACTCACTACACAAAGCAACATTTTAAGTCTGGTTTATACAAAGCTTAGGTCTTACACTTCAAGTCCGAGCAATGCATGCCTAAAACGATGTCCTTGAGGTTGCTGTCATTGGCATAAGAAAGTGAAATTATTGTAAAATTATAGTGTTGGGAAACAATATTATCACCCTTAAACTGGTTTTAACCACTATGGAACTTTGCTGCTTGTGGGACTGACTTTGTTTGTGGCTCCTCTGATTTATGAAGTCCTTTGCATGGAGGTTGAAATGTTTCAGCAAAACATAGAAACTATCAAGGTGAATTGACTGAAAATGGTTACATTGTGTTTAAACTGAGATCATTCAAGTGTCCAAATCAAGTGGACACAAGACAAGTGGAACCGATCTATCGATGGCAAAGTGAAATAAGAAAAGCTTCAACAAAGTTTTAGTGGTACGTAAGGATAGTTCCCACCTGACAAACCGAGGACAACTTCTTATAATTTTGATTTCCATATCTGGCTTTTTGTAAGATGGGAAACAATTCAGGGATCTTGACCACAAAGGGACTCGAACCCTCAATCTTCTGATCCGAAGTCAGACGCCTTCTCCATTAGGCCACGTGGTCATCTACAAAAGGTAGGTTCTAACGCAAATCTCATTCATTTTCAAGTGGCTTTTGGAGTAATTTGGACAGAGAGGCAGGGTGTAGCAAATGAAGCTGAGAACTACAAGATACAGTATGCACTCACTACACAAAGCAACATTTTAAGTCTGGTTTATACAAAGCTTAGGTCTTACACTTCAAGTCCGAGCAATGCATGCCTAAAACGATCACTGCACTAAAACCATAGATATACGGAAGGATCTGTGTTCGGATATTCCCGGAAATGGCCCGCAATGATCCTTAAAAAATCCCAAAATCTGGATACTTATCTTCGGCAGATCCAAAATAAATGTGGCATTTATTTGTCAAGGGCCTTGATGGAGATGTTCAATATTTATCATCTAAAACTAATTACTCTGACCCAATAATTATAACCCAGCTCACTTATATCAAATATTCTCTGTTCCCTTTAAGCACTTATATTTGATAGTACAAACATGTTGTTTACTTTGCTCCTTGATACAGAAAAGACAGTCTCCTAGCCTTGACAATATTTGGATTAGATGTTCTTGTAGGATCAGAACCATGACTTGTTTGTTTTATCTGTAAGACGTCAGAGCTTGTCAAACTCCACCTGCTTCTTGTTTAAATAGCTTGTCATGTCCAGTACAATTTGGAATTGTGCAGGACAATGTATTTGAGACCAAAACTAAGTTTCAAAAGACATTAAAAGCCATTCCCCTTTGCAAAGTTGTTTGTCTGATTTAACACTGTTCTCTTGTTTATCTTTGTGTGGTTTTTATTAAGGTAACAGGGGTTTAAAATCCCCATCATTTTGGTGCCGAAAACCCATTCTCCCCACACCTGCTCCTGAAGACCTCTGAACGGAGCGCAGCTGCGAGGCACGGTAAATATGACAGCAAGTCCAGTGATTGGGTTTGTCTCTGGCCAGCTTCCTCTGTCCATGGTCAGGGTCAGGTTGGCGGAGCTTCCCAGACATCCACACAGGTCAGCAAGAGATGTGAGTGTTAAATAGTGTTTGTTGATATGTCGTTTTTAAAACAATTTGATTACAGTAACAGGAAATAGTTCACCCTGGGCCGATGACTTGAAATTATGAATGAGGTGTCTGCTCTTCGATAACTAGGCGAATTTTGCGCACACGCTAGTTGGCAGAACCAAGATTTCTGTGATTTATAAGCGAGGGCAGCCAAATATACGCCAAGACCAGAAATGTGAGGCTGGCTGCCAGACCTTTAAATTGGACGTTTAGCCATGTCCGGCCAGGCAGGAAGAGAAATTAAGACAAGAACGTTTATATTTATATATGACGCGTCATTCTGTTTTTTGTTTAGTCCTTTTTACGTGTAATGTTTGTGTTTCTGGAGCCCTAAACCTCTGGTTTTTTCTTTTCTTCCTCCCATTTTCCTCAGTGTGTGCATGAGTAGCTCGGCTCCTGTCTGTTATCTGTTTTTGTGGGCCTTCACCCCCCCCCACCCGAGCTGAGCCTGCAGCCTGTTTTCTGTTCTCTGAGAGTGAATGTGCAGGTACCTTGTTTTTTGTGTTTGAGAAATTTCTATTTTGGGAGTTAAATGTAACTGGATCTAAAAGGTTTCCCAGGTTGATACAGTATTAATTTGCTCACATATATTAATAAATACTGTACACAAAAGGTTGTCTGTCTAAAGGAAAAAAAAAAAAAAAGGAGATAGAACTTCAGTCTGTAGAAAAAATATGGCAGAATGAGTCAAGGGAAGCGAAGCATCTGATAAGTTTTTGTTTTATTTTAAAACAAGAACTCTAGTAGCCTTGAATGAAGCTGCATCTTCACCTCCTCCAGATAAACTTGTCAAAGGCAAACTTGGTTCATTGGGTTTGCTACAAAAGTTAATTAAATGTCGATGTCCAACCGTTCATTACTTTTGAAAGGTTTACAGAAAAATAATTTAGTGGATCATGAGTTATTTTGCTAAGTGACAAAACAAACAGTTTCAGCTGTTTTATCCTTCATTATAAAATGTTAGTTTCAGAGCAGAAACTAACAACCTTCCCCCCCCCAATCCCCCCCACTCCCTCCCCCACCCCCT
>JBBPBX010084513.1:0-15286 GCA_038048925.1 Garcialebias charrua
ACCGACATCGTCAGACGGCGGCCATCTTGGGACAGACAGAACGCCCACTCTTAACATGAATGTGAATGGTGCATTCACTATTAAAATAACCATAACTTGCTTAATTTCCATCCGATTTTAAAACGGTTTGGTTTGTTATAAATGTGAGAGATGTTGTTATAATATGGTATACTTAAGATGGACGTTCACATGAAAATAACGTTATGTAGACACTGTATTGCACTAGCAGTATACACAATAAGATTATATTTACATCTATTTCTAAATACATGTTTATTTCCAGCGAAATTAACTGACATATGTTACAATGCTAATAAATATTTAATACTATTTCATCATAAATAGTATTATTATTGGTGATATGAAATTAATTTATGCCAATTTTTTTCCCTACACATTTAAATATTATGTAATATTAAATACATTATTACACCAACCTTGGTCAATATGTGTAGTTTATTCTTTTTAGATACATGAAAAGATTTAATAATTGAGAAATATAAATAAACAAACAAATAAACAAAAATAAACATCTGATAGTGTGACATCTGATAGTGTGACAAGACTCTCACTCCCTCGGTGCAACAGTAACTATTTAAACATTAAAACACTGAAACATATAATAATAGACATAAGCATAAAATAGTAAAACTTTAACACTGTCCTGAGTTTTTGCATAGTGGTATAAGAGTATGAAAATTTACACCAACTCTAAAAACTAAAGCACTAAACATTTAATGAACATAATACTGTTCTGAGTTTTTGCATACTAGTACAAAAAGTAAAAAAGTATAAAAAGTATAACTATAAAATAAACTAAAGGTTCTAGCATTGACATTTGCAAAGTGGCAAAGCAGCATATCAGTTAATGTACACAGTATATGCATGAGGTAGTAGTTCATGTTGTTATAGAATGGCATATGCAGTAAGGCACATTGGGCATCCTTAAATATCTGGCGATGATGAAGCTCTTCTAATGCATGCTCTACCAACACTTTCTGTGTCTCTGGTGTTAGGGACTTGGTCAGATAATATGCAATCGGAGCTTTCCAATAACCTTGAAGCCCAACCACCATGAACACCAGAGCCTCAGAGGCAATGTCAGCTTCATTTATCCGATCTCCCATGTCCACAAATCCAGACATTGTTTGTGTCTGAGGATCATATTGAACATGCTTTTTGATGGCCATGGCATCCAGCATCAAAGAGACACATCCGTATTTGGCCTCATCTGCTTTGCGACGTTGCTCCAGCATGTCCAACATCATTTTATTTAGACCAGGTTTGGCATCAACAGAGCTCAGCCACCTTAGTAAAATAAAAAAGTAAAAATTTAACCATACAATCATTTAAACACTAAGCATCCCTACTGAAAACACTTGGCATCCCAAAAATAGATGCCATTGCACTAAAAAGTTAAAAATGTAAGCCTTTTTCAGCAAGTTCTACAATTCATGGTAACACAATATGTAGCGCTTAAGTTTCTCCAAGTGATTTAGTTTACAGTCAAACATAATGAAGAATACCTTTGCAATGATCTCGGATGTGGGAGGCAAATATGCAGAGTGTCTCTCAGATAGTGATATGCCTTTGGCCCATGCAAATGGAGCGTAAGGGCAAACTCTCTCTGGGCCTTGGTGTACTTGCTGCCCTGCCTCGACAACAGTTGAACTGGAAGATCTGAAAAACAGTTAAGAGTGATTTAGTGGGTGTCATTTCACCAAAGAACATAAAATACCCTATATACTATGTATTCAATGTAATATTTTTAATTTACCCGAGTAGCATTCAAGCTTGTCTTTTAGCTCTTCATTGATGAGATTTTTCTCCTTCAGTTCCTCTAGAAGAGACAGCATGCTTTTCTTGGCCCTCCTTTCTCTTGCCAAGGCATTCGATTTCTCCCTCTGCAATTTCCTCACTCTAGCTGAGGCTTCATTAAGTTTGGCATATATAGCCTTGGGGCAAGGAGGCAGTGAATACGGGTGGTCAGTGGCCTGCCGCTTGCAGCACTTTCGCCTCTTTGCAGTGGCTTCCAGTTGCTTTGCAAAAATATACAAATATATAAATAATATTAATGTGGAATTTAACAGTTTAAAAAAAAATAATTATTCACTTATCAATTGTGTGAATCAATTAATACTCACAACATCAGACTGAGCTTTATCCTGAGACAGGTCCATTGCCAGGTTGTCTTCTATTCTTCTAGAGGTGTTTGAGCCTCTTGTTTTTACAAGCTAAAATAAACAAAAGTAGAGTGTCTAAAATGTGCTATGTAAAGAACAACACATTGTTTATTGCTAAATTTGCAGAAAGAAATACTAAACTGTGACATTTAACCACATATTTATATATACAGTAGTTTATAGACATATCAATCTTATACATCTTGAAATCTTGTAGGTCGATGATACATACCTTTTGAAGATGCGATGGAAAATTGAAAAGTGTTGGAACAACACTATCTTTTAATCTAACAGTCTGCCCTGTCCGATCGAAGTCCTCAGAACTGAAGTGATCACTGCAGAGCAGTGTCCTGTCCAGGGCAACAAAACCCTCTCTTCTCAGGGCAACTTCCCACTGCCGCCTCCTCTCTCTGGTTTTGGGAAACCTTAAAAACATGAAGAAGATGGTCATTATTTTCCACACTTCCTTTCTTTACCTTTGAATTATAGTAATGACAATTATACACATATATCATACTTTTGGTGTGCTTGCATTTACTTTTGGTACAATAAAACAGCTATTAAAAATTGTGTCCAAAAGAAACACTAAATCATACATCATAATTTATATAAAGATACTTTTACAAGCCGTATACCATACATGGGCGTAGCCAGGGGGGGTTCGCCCGGTTCGAACGAACCGCCCACTTTGCCTATGAAGTCCCGTCTACAACTCCCGCGAGACTGAGGGGAAGACAACGTTCACTCTGTCCTGGCTGGCTTGGAAGGCAACACGGTGGATTCAAACGGTAAAATTACATTGTGGTTTTTGATTCAACTGTTCATTTGTGTATTTTAAGTAGTGCTGTTTGATGTTAGAGAGATTAGAAGTGGGTCACGTTTTTATAAGATATGGATAATGCTAAAACATGCTAAGCTAAGTAGCAACGATTTTCGCGACTTTTTTTCCCCTTGTTTTTGTCTATTTCCGCCATGTTGGGAACAGTAATTTATCTGAAATTATTACCAGTACGGCCCCATTCTATCCCTAAAGCTGAGTTTACAGTGATAGGACAGATAGTTACTCACAGGAAGCCTGAAACGGAGCGTCCATGTTTTTCTAAACAAAAGCTACAGGCCTCACAAACAAACAACACGGTGGATTCAAACTGTAAAATTACATTGTGGTTTTTGATTCAACTGTTCATTTGTGTATTTTAATTAGTACTGTTTGATGTTAGAGAGATTAGAAGTGGGTCACGTTTTTATAAGATATATAATGCTAAAACATGCTAAAGCTAAGCTAAGTAGCAACGATTTTCGCCACGTTTTTTTCCCTTGTTTTTGTCTATTTCCGCCATGTTGGGAACAGTAATTTATCTGAAATTAGTACCAGTACGGCCCCATTCTATCCCTAAAGCTGAGTTTACAGTGATAGGACAGATAGTTACTCACAGGAAGCCTGAAACGGAGCGTCCATGTTTTTCTAAACAAAAGCTACAGGCCTCAGGCCTAGTTTGGACAGGATACAAACAATAACTTAGCAGTGTTGAATATAATATAGCCTATTTGGTGAAAAATAAATGTTTGGATACATTTTCAAAAGAACAAACATTCAGAAAAACTGTTTTTGTACGTAAGACAAGTAAAAAAACTTTTTCAAATAGAAACCCAAAATGTCTTAGCAGATCAATGTTTACTACATACTAAATATTATATTAAACTGTTTTGCAGGTTTCTGTGCTGGATACCAACATGGGTAGGTGCAAGCAGAAGGACAGAGAGAGGAAAAGAGCAGCCGAAGGTTGTGCTTCAATGTACAACTTTGTTTCAAAGAAACAGAGAGTTCCAGGTAAAATAAATAAATAAAACAGATCTTCTTGTAAAATAGATTTTGTCAATATTATGTCTTAGAATGATTTCAGGAACAAATGTTTTCTTATTTAGAATGTATTTTTGTAAATTCTTTTAGCTAAATATTAAATCTTTTGATGCTAAAAGTGTCTAAAAAATATTCTAAAATCTCTTATTCACGTGTCATATCTTCTTGATTTAGATGAAGACAGTGCAAGTTTGGTGTGTACCAGTGCTTCGAATGATGACGATGGCTGCCTCCATGCTGACAGAAGTAACGATCAGCTGAAAACGCAGTGCACAGGTCAGTATAAAAACCTGTAATTTCTGAATGTTGTATTGTGTACAATTAAATATATATCATTATGTAAATAATAAAACTTTTTTGTTTTTCCCCAGACTATTAGCATTTTTGTTTTCTTACATTTATTTAATCAATAACATCTAGTGCTGAAGAAATATAGCAGTGATAATCTTCTTAGGATAAATTACAATATACATAAAAATAATGCTGAATCTGCTGGCAAAACAGTTTTGTAATTAGTATCAGTTTTATGCAATTAAAATAACAAAAGTAATCAGAACTACTGTCTAGACATTGTCAATGTAGTGAATGACATCTGGAAATGGGTGGTTTTAAAGCAATATCAACTTTCTTTTTCATGTATAATATCATTTTAATGTTAAAAAGCATAAAAAACTATGTCCTATAAAGCCAGGATTTTTTTTCAGCCTTTGCCGTGCTCCCTCTGGTGGAGAAACATTATATAGGCAGACACACTTGACTCATCTTTTAATCAGCCATCACTCCTGTGTTCCAGTGGCATTTTCTGTTAGCCAGTCAGTCCAAATTGATCAATTTGATGAATGTATTTTCCTTTCATTTTGAAACTAATTTGACTACATAACTGAGCTTTCTTGTAAAATACATGTTAAATGGTTGACCCAAAACTTTTGAACAATTGTGTACATATTACAGAGGTCAGCATACAAATAAAAATCTAAGAAATTATTTTAAAAAATTACATACAAGTTAAAAATTACATATAAAACTTGAAACTTAAATATGTTTAAAAAAGGCGTTCAATACAGAACAACTGGACTTTATTTGTAACAAACAAGACGTTTCGCTTCTCATCCGAAAAGCTTTATCAATTGAGTTAGGAGACAGTGAGGGACAGTATTGTTACAAATAAAGTCCAGTTGTTCTGTATTGAACGCCTTTTTTGATTTTATCATCTCCTGGACGACTGAGAATCTTCACCAGCTTAAATATGTTTCTTACAAAGTTTCTTTTTTGTACTCAGCTCTGTCTGCCACAGCTAGCTCCTTATTAGGACTAGTCCCATCTGTGATCTGCAATCATCATCTAGACACCACAGAGATTGTGAGCATGTATGCCGAAGACCTACCCAGTCCAGAACTTGTTGACCAAGAGATTACAAGGTGGAAGTTGAAGTAAGTTATTTTGAAGTTAAGCACCTGAGAAGCCCATTTTAGAAATTGAATGTTACAACATTACTATACAGAACATTTTGTTTTAATAATTGTTCTGCTAGGTACGGCAGAGTGTCTGAGTCACAGAGGCCGAACACCCCTGCAGGTTCCATTAAAGAGTGTGACCGAGACCTTTACCCCAACCTGCACGTCCTACTTCAACTGGCTTGCACACTGCCTGTGACCTCCTGCGAATGTGAGCGTAGTGCCAGTGTCCTTCGTCGCTTGAACAGCTACATGCGGGCATCAATGACGAAGGAGCGTCTCTCATCACTGGCACTGATTCACATTCACTACAGCAAGCACATTGACCTTGAGAGCGTTGTTGATGTGTTTGCAAACAAACACTCGAGGAGGATGGAGCTGGACTCACTTGTCTATCCAGAGACATAAGATGTTGGACAGAACTGTCTTATGCGTTCAACGTTGTAAATAAAGGTTTTGCAAAACTACATTTGTCTTGAGAAATTTTAATGTTACTCTATAGCAGGGGTCTGCAACCTTTTCGATACAAAGAGCCATTTCTGCTCCTTTATTCACTAAATTAAACGTGTCCGGAGCCACAACACCTGCTGCAACTGGGATTTTCAACTGGTGGCCCACGGACCACTTTGACATTTTTCTGTCCAGCAGGAATGATTTATAAAACTAAAAATGTCTAATGATTTTTAACATTTACTGATATTTTTACATTTTAAGATAAAATAAAAGACAAGATTCTTGTAAAGAAGGAAAAATTAATATAGTTTTGCCCAGTTTCTAAAAACTAAAACAAACTATGCAGGCCTATGTGATTTTTTTTTTTACTAGAAAAATTAAGTATCCTACTTAAAAGAAATAAAGCATAAAGTGAAAGTATGTTTAACTCCTTGTAATGTAGGAAAACTGCTAAAACAAACCCTTCCAGTTGTTATAAGAACCAATAAAATTCAGTTTTGTCAGTTTTGGTCAAAGCTTGAAAGAGCCGCTGCAGAGGGACCCTGAGCTGCAGGTTGCAGACCCCTGGTCTATAGTGTCAATTGTTTTTGTGTACATGTGAATTGTATTGTTGTATTTTTCAATTTATTAATTTCATTCATAAAAAACAATGTCTAACCACAAAGCAAAGTAAAAAGATTATTTATTTTTGCAATTGAAGTTATATTATTTGTTGTGGGGTTAGTTTGCATTTATGTTAAGGAGTGGTACTGTGCCTTTAAGAGGATGACGTCATTCGTTCTTCTTCGGTGGTATTTTTTTCTCTCTGTGTATGTTCGGGTGGGACTCGAAGTACCGTGTCTCTGAGATGAGTTCTGAATAGAAGACTGGACGCACATCCCCTCTCAGTGTGTTGCTCTTTCTCCACTAACAAAAACCACCTATTTTGGTAAGATTTACCTCACACAGCATTGTTTTAACTAGCTAGCTAATTAGCTTGTTTACACGTTTGAAGTAACGTGTACCACCGCCAATGAACCAATCAGAGGTCCACTTTTTCTTCAAACGAACCGCCCCTCATAAAATTCTGGCTACGCCACTGCCATACCATACCATTTTATTTATAGAGCACTTAAAACAACAACAAGGTCAACCAAAGTGCTGTAAATATATATTATGTCATTATTATGTAAATATATATTATGTATAATATTATGTCAATAATATTATCTCACATTTTGGTGTGTAGCATGACCAATAATGTGCACTGATCCAAAATATAACTATGATTATTCTAATTAAAGTAATAATACTGTCACAGAGTCTTACTTGTGAAATGTGATCCCAAGGTTTCTTGTTTTGATGTTACGCCTATTGGAGCATCCATAGGCTGCACAAAAGTCAGGCATCTTGTCAAAGAGTATTTCTGTAAAACACAAAGCAGTAATTAGTGTTGAACATACCAAACCGCTTGGAAATCATGTGCAGCTTTAGTTCAGTTAAAAACAAAGAGCTCCTAGTGATCTAAGAATGCTGGGGAAATATTTGGAATACTGTACTAGCTAGCCCTTAATCAAAGGCTCTTGTTAATAGTATGCTAATAAATACAATCATGATCAAGATAGTCATTTACAGTAGTTTGTAATAAAATAGTTATTGGTGTAATAAAAACAGATTCTAGATTCTCGATGAGTGTGACACCCAAAACATGAATAAAACGTTTTAAAAAAGACAAAAGTGCTGTCTGACTACCAAAGAAATCATAGCCACGTTAATAACGTTTTTAAAAAGATAAACCGTTTGTAAATCCGTCAAGATTACAGCGAGTTAAGAGTATTTTTGTTTGTGTAAACCCCTCACCTCCATTCAGTTTCAACAGCTGCAGCTAATGTTGCTGTCTGTCGCAAGATGGCTGCCACGTGACGACGCCGGAGACTCCGCCTCAGCTTATCTAGTGTTTATTATATCTATGCTTGTAACACTGCAGCTTCTTGTCTGTGGAGAGGAAGTTAGTTCACTCTGTTAGCATCTGTAGCTGTTAGCATGTGTAGCTGTTAGCATGTGTAGCTGTTAGCATGTGTAGCTGTTAGCAGCTGTATAATAATAATAATAATAATAATGAATTCAATTTATAGTGCACTTTTCATTAATGAAAATCTCAAAGTGCTACAAAGTGCAACAGAATTAAATGTCAATAAAACAAATAAAACAAGTAAAATCAATAACAGTATCAACCAAGATCAAAAGTAGAATCATGAGGAGGTAGAGTATGCTCGGTTGAAAAGAAAGGTCTTCAAGCCGCTCTTAAAGTCAACCACAGACTGTGGGGCTCTCAGACAGTCAGGAAGAGAGTTCCACAGGCGGGGGGCAGCCACACTGAAAGCCCAGTCTCCCATGGTCCTTAATTTGGTTCTCGGAATGTGAAGGAGATTACTGTTCTGTGACCGCAGCGACCGGGTGGATGAGTATGGAATAAGAATATCCTTCAGATAATCTGGTGAAGCTCCATGTAAGCATTGATGTGTAATGAGAGCAGTTTTGTACTGAATTCTGTAGGCGACAGGAAGCCAATGAAGGTTATGGAGAATGGGCGTAATATGTTCAAATTTATGAACTCTCAACAAGATCCTTGCTGCACTGTTTTGAATATATTGAAGTTTCTGAAGGTTTTTGCCAGGGATTCCAACAAACAGGGAGTTGCAGTAGTCGAGCCTGGAGGAGACAAAAGCATGGACGAGCATCTCAGCTGTAGCTGTTAACATCTGTAGCTGTTGGCATGTGTAGCTGTGAACAGATTAAGAAGTATTAATGTTTTTCTGACTAAATCTTTATCAAGTTTTAAGTTAAGAATTAATGCTTAATGCAACACTTGTGAGAAAAAACATTTTAGTTCAAATAATATGTTTCCATGCATCTCACAGCCAAGTTTGTGAGATGTTGACGAGTACAGCTCAGCAATTTAGTGTCAGGCTGACTTTTTAGTGAGGCAGCTTTTGCTTTGAAGACACTGATTATGTGGAAGAGGTACGGGCCCTACTCTTTTTCACATATAACTTTGTCTTTATTGGCAAAAGATGTAACAATCTAGTCAAAATAACAAATGTTATCCCTCACCCGTGCCTTGCACCGACTCACACAAAAACATGTTTGTGTTAAGATGAGAGTGAAGTCATTATAGACACGCACGCACACGCACCACGCATACACATTCACACACCTCAAAGGTATAAAATAAGGAGGCGCTCGGATGGATTTCCGAGGTCTGCCGAGGGTTTGATCAACGCCCGGTTTTGCATTGAAGAACATCTCCCACTGAACGAAGCGGCCTCCTCGTTTGCATTCAACGGTGAGGGATTCTGATCTTTTATTTCAATGCCTTTTTCTGAGTGTGTGTGAAAGCTTGAAGGCTTTGCTGTTGTTCGTGGCGGGGTTTAAAATTGATGCTTAAAGGTTCAGTATGCAGTTTCTGTAGAACTGTAGCAGTTAGAAATATTTTCAACAGGCAAAGCATTCTGATCCCTCCCCCTCAGAGCCATATGTGGCTCTGCCCCCTTGTGGTCTGTTGAATTTCAAATTCAAGCTCTGTTTTTATTGGCTGATTCAAATTCAAGCTCTGTTTTTATTGGCTGGTTACAAACTCTGTTTTTATTGGCTGGAAAATGGCGGGTCACCTTTTCTTTTTAGAAATGCTTATTTACCACCTGGAGAAGCAAGGGGACAATATTTTTTTTAAATTTTTTTCAGAGATTACCTGGCTAACATCAGTCTGTCAGGAGGTAGTGACAGAGTGAAAAAACATGTTCATAAAAAAAGCTACATACTGCAGCTTTAACCCTAGCAAATAACAGTATGTGTATCTGAACATGTATGTTTTTACTTTTTCTGTCACAAGACTTCTTTAATAAATATTCATTATTTTTAATTAAGTCTGTTTGTTTTCTTCCAAACCAGTAAGCGTGCCCACCTTTCACGGACTGACAAAGATGTTAAAACATTAACTATTTGGGGTTGATCTGAAATTTCATAAAGCATTAACATTAATTATTTGGGGTTGATCTGAAATTTCATAAAACATTTGGCGACGAGCGAGGATGGGATATCTTATCTTTATTTGTAAAGCACATTCCAAGGTGCTTAAAAAGATGGATGAAAGGGTACACACTGGCTGTTTGGAAGGAAAAAAGTTAAAGTGTGAAACTGTGTTCTTGGAAGCAGGTGTTATTCCCTTGTTGTTTTGGAAGCGGGTGAGAGATTCCCGCTGTTGAAGAGCTGATAAGTTTGGATCAGTGGTTTTTTGGGACGCCTTAAGCTGCTGACCGATTCTTTGAGCTGAAGTGTAACAGAAGATTTGAACCAGGGTGTAAAAACCCTTGATCAGTAGTTTCGTGAGAGCAGAAGGAAAGAAGATTTTGCCGGGGTTAGAAAAAAAAAGATATACAGTATAACCCTTGTTGTTTATTTGAGATCAGTAACAGAAGTTTTGAATAAACCCTGAAGAAGTCAGGTGATAGGTGATTTATTCGCTGAAACATAAGTATAATACCAGGGTTAAGAGAAAAAAAAAACCCTTGTTAGAGTTTTTGTAATGAGTTAGGTGATTTATTTTGATAGCTTTATCAGTTGAAGTTAATAAGACTGGTGATTTATTTTTCGAAGTTTAAAAAAAAAAAGGAGCAAGCGCTTCTCTGTGTGTGTGTGTCTGTACAGCTGCGTGAGAAGAGAAAGAAAAATGTGCAGCGACGCAGTTGTGCGAGGGTATTGTGGGAGCTGAGTTGGTCAGTTGTAGTGAGAAACGCATGAGGAAGAATGTGTCTCATCTGTAATGTGTGTTTTATTTGTTGTAAGTAAGAAAAAATGTGTGTGTGTAGTTGCTGAATTTGTCAGCTGGAGTGTTAAAGAGACAGGATGGGTGAATGGTGTGTGTATTTGGAGAATGCACGTGTGTGCAGCAGCTTCCGTTCCCTCTGCTGTGAGTAGAAATGGGAGGTTGGGGACTGAGCGGAGGTCAGGAGACAGTCCTTGTTTGATGTAGGCGCGCAGGTTCGTGTGTGAAATTAGAGATGCAGAGAACGGAAAAGTGGAGGAAAAATAGCAAGAGTTTTCAGTGTGTGGTTCATGGGCCAGGAAGGGTCGAGTTTTTGTTTTGTTTTCACCTTTCATGCAGTCCGCCTTATCTCCGGAACAGGGAGGAAACCGCAGCTCTGAGGAGATGTGTGAAGGATGAGAGCAGAGGAGGAGAAGAAAAAAAAAAGAGTGTTGGTTTTATATTAAAAAAAAGGGGAAGAGGGGTTTTAAGTTTTTTTTTTCTCCTTCCTTTCTCTCTCTCCTCCAAGTTGAAGAATGAATATTTTGTCTTAAAAGATTACTAATCCCTGTCTTTCTATGTCACCCAAGCTTTTGATTTTTTCCACAGCTTGGTGTCTTGTCGTCTGTCTGTTGGGACAACAGAGGTGGGCCCTGAGGATGACCAACTCCTGAGAGAGGCGCCTGCGACTGGTGTCGTCTGCTGGGTTCTTCATCGCTGCTGCAGAGCTGCCTGTCCAGCGCACTTGAGGATGGGTGTTCGTGCTCATCTGTGATGTGGTGCTGATGACCACACCTCTGAAAAACGAGACATGTCCTGAAAAGAGGACAGTTGGAGCTCTTTGCCACGAGATGAACAGACGGGACGGCTTCAAATGTCCTGTACATCGGTCCTGCTGGTAACAAGTGTGGGCAGAGCGTGGGCAGAGCAGTGGTGTCCGGCGCGTGTAACGTTCCAGTGCAACGACCTTGTGCATCGACCTTTAAGGTGTGCGAGTTGTTCCAGAGGGTGGAGCCGTGCACGATCGTGAAGTGACTTGGGAACATTTTCATTTTTTATTGTTCTTTGAGTTTTTATTTTGTTTTATTTTACCTGAAGTAATAAAATAAATGATGATTAATTTGAGATGACATGCATATTAGGGATGGGGCAGATCCGATCCAGTATCGGTATTGGTATCCGATACCAGCATTATTTAAGTATCGGATTTTCTGAGCCAGCCTGCCGACATTTCCGATCCATGATGCACTGCAGTTGTCTTCAAACTATGGAATGGATTTCCTGAACGGAGGCGTGTTTTATGAGCCCAGAGTAGTAAGACCCGCCTCACATTCAGGAAATCCATTTCCTAGTTTGCCCCTTGCAGCCAGGTAAAACGTGAGTAAACACAGAGAGGACTGGAGGACTGTGGCTAACGGCTAACCAACTTTTCATCTTGGCATCAGAGTCGGTCAGAGTTTATTGATTTTTGCATGTCCGCGAACATGTCTGCTGTGTGGATGTGTTTTACTCTTGAAGCACCGCAAAGCAAGACAGCAGCGACGTGTACGTGTCTGCAGAGCCGCGTGCGTGTCTGCAGAGCCGCTGTCCAGAGAGGAGGAAGCTCCGTCGCGTCATATAATACCACAAACGTGATGAAACATTTGAAAAAGACCACAGTAAAGAGCATGACGATTGTTTAGCCCGGCGGGAGAAAGACAAACGGAGCCGACAGAAATCACTTCTGGACTCGTTTCAACAGCAAGGTAAACTTCCGCTGGACAACGTGAAAGCTAAAGGGATAACCCAGAAACTGCTAAACAACTTGTCAGGAACACTGTCAGCCAACCTGTGGGGTTTGCTGGAAAAGATTGTGACTTTGCTGGAACCCTTTGAGGAGTTAACCAGAGAAATCAGCTCAGCGAGCTCCTCTGCAGCTGATGTGATCCCAGCGTCACCATTTTAAACAGCTGCTCGCTGATAACAGTGTGGACAGTGGCATCAAAACTTTGAGAAGCAGCCTCCTCCAAGCTGTCAGCAGGTGATTCCATGACATCCAAAGTGAACCCCTGTATGCTGTTGGACAGGTGAGGCATATTTTTGAATGTCTTGTAAATGTCTCCAAAGCTCTGTGGGATTATGAAAAACAAAAGGCTGAGCTGTGGCAGCCATCTTAAACTGGATGTACTTTAAAAGTCAACCAGTCGTAGAGAGCCCTTCAGTGATTATCTCTTGAAAGTTTAATCAAAATCTGTCCAGCGGGTCATGAGATATTTTGCTAACAGACGACACCATTGATTCCAAATAAATAACGTTGTAATTTTAAAGAAAGATCTTATGCATTCTACTAATCCCTTGAATATGCTTTGGGAATGAGTCTCAGCTACTACCACACAAATTTTATCTAAATTTTTTGTCAAATTGACTGAGTTGTAGTCAATTTTGTGTTGTATAAGTTCAGTTAGCTGTGGCAGCCATCTTCAATTGGATGTACTTTAAAAGTCAACCAGTCGTAGAGAGCCCTTCAGTGATTATTTCTTGAAAGTTTAAACAAAATCTGTTCAGTTGTTCATAAGATATTTTGCTAACAGACAGATGCAGAATACAAACATAATTGTTGACTTTTGGAAGCATGTGATGAAAAAGAGACTGGGTGAAAGTAACTACAGTACTTAAAAGTACCGGTAGTTAGTTACACGTTTTGTGTTAGCAGAATTTGCACAGCCAAGAGAAGATTAATCTTCTCTCTAAGTACAGTGTATACAAATACTGTATATTTATGCATGCCCAAAAAGGCAACTTGAGGTAAGTTTTATTAATGTTGGATAAGTTTCTTAGTTACAATTAAATCCTGCTAACACAAAACGTGTTTTTTTATTCCTTGCTTTAAAGTGGATATTAGTGGCTGAGGCTGTAATAATTTATTACAGCCTCATAAGGCACCTGAATGGTATCGGATCGGAAAAGTATCGGTATCGATCGATACCCAGTTTTACAGTATCTGTATCGGATCGGAAGTGAAAAATGTGGATCGGTGCATCCCTAATGCATATATACAGATATGTGCTACAAACAGGAATAGGTTTTATCTGGACAGTAAAATCGTCCTCAAAAAATACTTAGGTGTTCTTTATTTTTATTTTTCTGGGTGGATGAGTTGTACACTTGTGGTAATTGACTAATTGGCAATTTCTGCCTTTTTCTGGCAGTCTCCATTGATTTTGGGTCACTTCTGATGCGCAAGGAACGGACCCGATCCATGGTGCTGAAACTTGTGATTGAGTTTGTAAGTCTGGCTGTTTGATTTGAAAGTGTTCACATGTGTTGAACAGAAGAAGGTTTATACATAAGGTTTTTACAGCGGTTTAAACTAATAAAGTGGGTTACATATGGTTTAAAACTAATAAAATAAGAATGTGCAGTATCCCTCCTTACTTTTGTTTTTAGTGCTTTGTTTTGTAGGAAGGATCATATAATTAAATTAGTTTGTAACACTGTCTTAGAAATGTCCCATGAGGTGACAGGGAAAAATTTCAAAATTAGTCAAAAAATCATAGGGTGGAATGAACAGATTAAGAAGTATTAATGTTTTTCTGACTAAATCTTTATCAATTTTTAAGTTAAGAATTAATGCTTAATGCAACACTTGTGAGAAAAAACATTTTAGTTCAAGATGTTTCATTAAAGTCTTGAAGTGGGGGGTTTTGTGGCTTTGCTTCAAAGGTCCAGGGTTTCTTTGAATGATAAGGGGTCCCATCCTTCTCGAAAAACTGGTCTTTGATGGAATGAATGCATATCACCCATCTCACTTCAAACTTTGCAGTTCTTCTGAAAGGGAGTTAGGCAAATAATATGTTTCCATGCATCTCACAGCCAAGTTTGTGAGATGTTGACGAGCACAGCTCAGCAATTAAGGGCAGGCTGACATTGTGGCTGACAGATGAAACAGAAACAGTGCCTGGTACTGTCTTGAGGAGCAAGGTTTGATTGAAAACATATTTGATGGGAGTGAATGAAGTCATACTCCACAAAGGTATAAAATGAGTTCTGTTCAGATAAACATTGAGGTCTGCCGAGGGTCTGATCAACGCCCGGTTTTGCATTGAAGAACATCTCCCACTGAACGAAGCGGCCTCCTCGTTTGCATTCAACGGTGAGGGATTCTGATCTTTTTATTTCAATGCCTTTTTCTGAGTGTGTGTGAAAGCTTGAAGGCTTTGCTGTTGTTCGTGGCGGGGTTTAAAATTGATGCTTAACCCTAGCAAATAACAGTATGTGTATCTGAACATGTATGTTTTTACTTTTTCTGTCACAAGACTTCTTTAATAAATATTCATTATTTTTTAATTGAGTCTGTTTGTTTTCTTCCAAACCAGTAAGCGTGCCCACCTTTCAAGAATCCAAAAAGATGATGAAACATTAATTATTTGGGGTTGATCTGAAATTTCATAAAACAAGAACATAAACAAACAGACATGGGGAGACGGAGGTGACGAGGCCGCCGGCCTTGGAAAGCGTAGCCCTTTTTCCAGATAAGGAAAAATAAACATGAAGCGGAGGTGTAAGGTGTAAA
>JBBPBX010084514.1:0-15286 GCA_038048925.1 Garcialebias charrua
ACATTTTTTAACCATTAAAATGGTCAAAAATGAGCGTTCTTCTTCAATAGCTTCCAAGACATGTGACCTGTTGACCCAAAAACACTTTGAAATAATTATACTAGTCTCTATAGTTGAGGCACAGTCTTTTGTTTTCTATTTTAAGTCATTGTACATTTTTTAACCATTAAAATGGTCAAAAATGAGCGTTCTTCTTCAATAGCTTCCAAGACATGTGACCTGTTGACCCAAAAACACTTTAAAATAATTATACTAGTCTCTATAGTTGAGGCACAGTCTTTTGTTTTCTATTTTAAGTCATTGTACATTTTTTAACAATTAAAATGGTCAAAAATGAGCGTTCTTCTTCAATAGCTTCCAAGACATGTGACCTGTTGACCCAAAAACACTTTAAAATAATTATACTAGTCTCTATAGTTGAGGCACAGTCTTTTGTTTTCTATTTTAAGTCAT
The DNA here is from genome assembly GCA_038048925.1 of Garcialebias charrua. NCBI lineage: Eukaryota > Metazoa > Chordata > Actinopteri > Cyprinodontiformes > Rivulidae > Garcialebias > Garcialebias charrua. The sequence continues at coordinate 454 of JBBPBX010084514.1, forward strand.
TGTACATTTTTTAACAATTAAAATGGTCAAAAATGAGCGTTCTTCTTCAATAGCTTCCAAGACATGTGACCTGTTGACCCAAAAACACTTTAAAATAATTATACTAGTCTCTATAGTTGAGGCACAGTCTTTTGTTTTCTATTTTAAGTCATTGTACATTTTTTAACCATTAAAATGGTCAAAAATGAGCGTTCTTCTTCAATAGCTTCCAAGACATGTGACCTGTTGACCCAAAAACACTTTAAAATAATTATACTAGTCTCTATAGTTGAGGCACAGTCTTTTGTTTTCTATTTTAAGTCATTGTCCATTTTTTAACCATTAAAATGGTCAAAAATGAGCGTTCTTCTTCAATAGCTTCCAAGACATGTGACCTGTTGACCCAAAAACACTTTAAAATAATTATACTAGTCTCTATAGTTGAGGCACAGTCTTTTGTTTTCTATTTTAAGTCATTGTACATTTTTTAACCATTAAAATGGTCAAAAATGAGCGTTCTTCTTCAATAGCTTCCAAGACATGTGACCTGTTGACCCAAAAACACTTTAAAATAATTATACTAGTCTCTATAGTTGAGGCACAGTCTTTTGTTTTCTATTTTAAGTCATTGTACATTTTTTAACAATTAAAATGGTCAAAAATGAGCGTTCTTCTTCAATAGCTTCCAAGACATGTGACCTGTTGACCCAAAAACACTTTAAAATAATTATACTAGTCTCTATAGTTGAGGCACAGTCTTTTGTTTTCTATTTTAAGTCATTGTCCATTTTTTAACCATTAAAATGGTCAAAAATGAGCGTTCTTCTTCAATAGCTTCCAAGACATGTGACCTGTTGACCCAAAAACACTTTAAAATAATTATACTAGTCTCTATAGTTGAGGCACAGTCTTTTGTTTTCTATTTTAAGTCATTGTACATTTTTTAACAATTAAAATGGTCAAAAATGAGCGTTCTTCTTCAATAGCTTCCAAGACATGTGACCTGTTGACCCAAAAACACTTTAAAATAATTATACTAGTCTCTATAGTTGAGGCACAGTCTTTTGTTTTCTATTTTAAGTCATTGTACATTTTTTAACCATTAAAATGGTCAAAAATGAGCGTTCTTCTTCAATAGCTTCCAAGACATGTGACCTGTTGACCCAAAAACACTTTAAAATAATTATACTAGTCTCTATAGTTGAGGCACAGTCTTTTGTTTTCTATTTTAAGTCATTGTACATTTTTTAACAATTAAAATGGTCAAAAATGAGCGTTCTTCTTCAATAGCTTCCAAGACATGTGACCTGTTGACCCAAAAACACTTTAAAATAATTATACTAGTCTCTATAGTTGAGGCACAGTCTTTTGTTTTCTATTTTAAGTCATTGTACATTTTTTAACAATTAAAATGGTCAAAAATGAGCGTTCTTCTTCAATAGCTTCCAAGACATGTGACCTGTTGACCCAAAAACACTTTTAAGAAATTATACTAGTCTCTATAGTTGAGGCACAGTCTTTTGTTTTCTATTTTAGGTCATTGTCCATTTTTTAACCATTAAAATGGTCAAAAATGAGCGTTCTTCTTCAATAGCTTCCAAGACATGTGACCTGTTGACCCAAAAACACTTTAAAATAATTATACTAGTCTCTATAGTTGAGGCACAGTCTTTTGTTTTCTATTTTAAGTCATTGTACATTTTTTAACAATTAAAATGGTCAAAAATGAGCGTTCTTCTTCAATAGCTTCCAAGACATGTGACCTGTTGACCCAAAAACACTTTAAAATAATTATACTAGTCTCTATAGTTGAGGCACAGTCTTTTGTTTTCTATTTTAAGTCATTGTACATTTTTTAACCATTAAAATGGTCAAAAATGAGCGTTCTTCTTCAATAGCTTCCAAGACATGTGACCTGTTGACCCAAAAACACTTTAAAATAATTATACTAGTCTCTATAGTTGAGGCACAGTCTTTTGTTTTCTATTTTAAGTCATTGTACATTTTTTAACCATTAAAATGGTCAAAAATGAGCGTTCTTCTTCAATAGCTTCCAAGACATGTGACCTGTTGACCCAAAAACACTTTAAAATAATTATACTAGTCTCTATAGTTGAGGCACAGTCTTTTGTTTTCTATTTTAAGTCATTGTACATTTTTTAACCATTAAAATGGTCAAAAATGAGCGTTCTTCTTCAATAGCTTCCAAGACATGTGACCTGTTGACCCAAAAACACTTTAAAATAATTATACTAGTCTCTATAGTTGAGGCACAGTCTTTTGTTTTCTATTTTAAGTCATTGTACATTTTTTAACCATTAAAATGGTCAAAAATGAGCGTTCTTCTTCAATAGCTTCCAAGACATGTGACCTGTTGACCCAAAAACACTTTAAAATAATTATACTAGTCTCTATAGTTGAGGCACAGTCTTTTGTTTTCTATTTTAGGTCATTGTCCATTTTTTAACCATTAAAATGGTCAAAAATGAGCGTTCTTCTTCAATAGCTTCCAAGACATGTGACCTGTTGACCCAAAAACACTTTAAAATAATTATACTAGTCTCTATAGTTGAGGCACAGTCTTTTGTTTTCTATTTTAAGTCATTGTACATTTTTTAACCATTAAAATGGTCAAAAATGAGCGTTCTTCTTCAATAGCTTCCAAGACATGTGACCTGTTGACCCAAAAACACTTTAAAATAATTATACTAGTCTCTATAGTTGAGGCACAGTCTTTTGTTTTCTATTTTAAGTCATTGTACATTTTTTAACCATTAAAATGGTCAAAAATGAGCGTTCTTCTTCAATAGCTTCCAAGACATGTGACCTGTTGACCCAAAAACACTTTAAAATAATTATACTAGTCTCTATAGTTGAGGCACAGTCTTTTGTTTTCTATTTTAAGTCATTGTACATTTTTTAACCATTAAAATGGTCAAAAATGAGCGTTCTTCTTCAATAGCTTCCAAGACATGTGACCTGTTGACCCAAAAACACTTTGAAATAATTATACTAGTCTCTATAGTTGAGGCACAGTCTTTTGTTTTCTATTTTATGTCATTGTCCATTTTTTAACCATTAAAATGGTCATTGTACATTTTTAGCTTAGAAAGAAAGTTGTGGTAGCAAATTCCTCAAAGGACATGCTTGGATTGGAAAGTCCTTCAGCAGCATAAGTAACATGAACCTTTTTTGAGCAGTAGAAGTAACAAACAGGTCCGTGCATGAAGAAAAACTGAATGGAGGAACCATCAGTCTCATAACAAGACTTTGGCTGTCCACAAGAAAGACAAGCTGTTGTTGCTGCTGCTTATTTAAAATGCCTTCCACAATTTTCTCTAATGAATCCTGTGTAATGGGGTGAACCAAGCAGATGCATGTGGACTGAAGACGGCTGGCTCAATGGTGGTCACAGACATGCTGGTTGACTGACTCCCTTCTGTTAAAGTGTGCCACAGTTCCTGGATTCTTGCAGCTCTGTCCTCATCCACAGTTTCTGGTGCTGAGAACAGTTCCAGCTGTTAATGTCATGGTCAGGTTGAGGCAGGGGACAGCAAAGGGCAGCTGAGCTGAGGGAACCATCATTAAAAAATAAAAATACATGGAATTAGGGTTCCATAAAAAAAAGGTCATTTGGGCTGCAGATCGCAAAGGAATAAGGACAAAGGTGCTTAATGCAGGTACAGTTTAAAAAAAAAATTTTTTCGAGTTACACTGTTGTTTCAGTATTCTTTACTTATTCTATGATATGTACAGTACCCCACATATGGAGAGCAAATTAATTCAAAGTTAAATAACATAAATAAATAAAAGGGACACAGAAGGAAAATATGTCTGTTAGAAATAGATTGCGTTTGCTGTGCAGGATGAATTACATTTTTTAAATTTTCCTTAGATTTTTACTACTTTTCCTTCCGTATTCTTATAGGTGCTCAGAAGATTTGTATTTAACATACATATCAAAAATGTACAACTAATATGTGTTATGTATATGTTTATTGTTAGTTTGCCAAATCAGTGAGAAGGCAATGTGTGGAAATGACAGTGGGACCCTAAATCAAGCAGATAGTAGTACAGGAGAAGAACAATTTGTTAACTTCACAGGACAAAATACAATGCAGGACAGTGAACAGTTATTGGACAAAGCTAAATGCCTTGCAAAACAACCACAGTCAGAACAGCAGACAAGATACGATGATGAAAATGACGATATAAAAGAGGATACAAAAGTTACAAAATCAAAGAAAAAACCTATAAAAACAAAAAAATGGGACAGAATAGGTCAGTCAATTGTTCAGCCCCATGAATATTTGGACGCACAGAGTGGTATAGCACAAGATGCAAACTCTGACGAGACAGGACAAAATACCACTGAGGAAAGTGAGCAATCACAGGACAAAGTAAAAGTGTACAAAAAACAGCCAGATTCACAACAACAGACAGGAAATTATGACAGAACAGATGATCAGAATGAGGACAGAACCGAGTATGCAACAGAGGATCTGAATGAGGAAAGAACAGAGTCTGCAACAGAGGATCTGAATGAGGAAAGAAAAGAGGATCTGAATGAGGAAAGAACAAAGGAAACAACAGAGGATCTGAATGAGGAAAGAACAGAGTCTGCGACAGAGGATCTAGATGAGGACAGAACAAAGGAAACAACAGAGGAAAGAACAGAGTCTACAACTGAGTATCAGAATGAGGAAATAACAGAGGATCAGAATGAGGAAACAACAGAGGATCTGAATGAGGAAAGAACAAAGGAAACAACAGAGGATCTGAATGAGGAAAGAAAGGAAACAACAGATGAAAGAACAGAGTCTACAACTGAGTATCAGATTGAGGAAATAACAGAGGATCAGAATGAGGAAACAACAGATAATCAGAATGAGGAAAGAACAGAGTCTGCAACAGAGGATCTGAATGAGGAAAGAACAGAGTCTGCAACAGAGGATCTGAATGAGGAAAGAACAAAGGAAACAACAGAGGATCTGAATGAGGAAAGAACAAAGGAAACAACAGAGGATCTGAATGAGGAAAGAAAGGAAACAACAGATGAAAGAACAGAGTCTACAACTGAGTATCAGATTGAGGAAATAACAGAGGATCAGAATGAGGAAACAACAGATAATCAGAATGAGGAAAGAACAGAGTCTGCAACAGAGGATCTGAATGAGGAGAGAACAGAGGATCTGAATGAGGAAAGAACAAAGGAAACAACAGAGGATCTGAATGAGGAAAGAACAAAGGAAACAACAGATGAAAGAACAGAGTCTACAACTGAGCATCAGATTGAGGAAATAACAGAGGATCAGAATGAGGAAACAACAGATAATCAGAATGAGGAAAGAGCACAGTCTGCAACAGAGGATCTGAATGAGGAAAGAACAGAGTCAGAGAGAATTTATTGTCATTTGCACCGCATGTAGTACATGTGTTGAAAACGAGATTATGTACACAGGGTCCCAGTTACATCCAACAACAAATGCAAGAGAAAAACAATAATAACATCTAGGATTAACTAAGAGAGACATCAGCTAGTAATACACTAAGCCCTAATGTAGTAGAAAAACATCATTATAAACAGCAGCACGAACATGAGCAGATGGTCACAGATGAACGCAGATAGTCACAGATGAACGCAGCAACAAGAAACAGATCAGTATCAGCATGATGTGACATTTTGCAGTGTTTATTCTTATTATTTATTTATTCATGAGTCTGACAGCCTCAGGGTAGAAGCTGTTCCTCAGTCTAGTGGTTCTACATTTGATGCTCCTCAACCTCCGTCCCGAGGGGAGTGGTGCAAAGAGTGAGTGTGCTGGGTGAGTGAGGTCTTTCATGATGCAGGTGGCTCTTTTTCTGCATCTGGAGGTGTAAATGTCTGTGATGGTGGGGAGACTGACTCCCACAGACTTCTGTGCAGCCTTCACCACTCTTTGTAGAGCTTTCCTCTCTGCAACTGTGCAGCCTCCATGCCACACGTTGATGCTGGAGCACAGGACGCTCTCCACTGCACACCTGTAGAACGAGGTGAGGACTGAGCTTCTCAGACCGGCTCGTCTCAGCCGTCTGAGGAAGTAGAGTCTCTGATGACCTTTCTTGATCAGGCTGGTGGTGTTATTGCTCCAGCTGAGGTTATCATTCAAGTGTACACCCAGGTACTTGTAACTGGAGACCACCTCCACCGCAGATCCACCTATATACAGTGGGGTGTGGGTGTGTTTGTTCCTTCTGAAGTCCACAATCATCTCCTTCGTCTTCTTCACATTCATGTGAAGGTTGTTCTCTTTGCACCAGCTCTCCAGATGTTCCACCTCCTGTCTGTAGCTGGATTCATCATTATCTGTGATGCATCCCACCACAGCTGTATCATCTGCAAACTTAACAATATGACAGCCTGGATGTGTGGCTGTACAATCATATGTGAGCAGAGTGAACAGAAGAGGGCTCAGCACACATCCTTGAGGAGAGCCAGTGCTGAGGGTGATGGTGGAGGAGGAGAAGTTGTGGATCTTCACGGACTGTGGTCTGTTTGTTAAGAAGTCTAAGACCCAGTTACAAATAGAGGGGCTTAGTCCAAGTGTGGATAGTTTGTCTATCAGAGTTTGGGGGATCATGGTGTTGAAGGCAGATGTGAAGTCCACAAAGAGCAGACGCACGTATGAGTCCTTCTGATCCAGGTGGGTGAGAGCAGTGTGGACCACAGAGGAGATGGCGTCCTCTGTTGATCGGTTCTCACGGTATGCATATTGATGAGGGTCCTCGCTGATGTTGACGGCTGTCTTGATGTGGGACATGACCAGTTTCTCAAAACATTTAGCGACTATCGGGGTGAGAGCCACCGGTCTATAGTCATTCAGACCAGTCACTGTGGAGCTTTTTGGGACTGGGATGATGGTGGCAGTCTTCAGGCAGGTGGGAACTGACTCCAGTGAAAGTGAGGTGGTGAAGATGTCAGCCAGCACCTCACAGAGCTGGTCCGCACATTCCTTCAGAACTTTCCCTGGGATGTTGTCTGGACCCGTAGCTTTATGAGGGTTGATCCTTCTGAGACTACCTCTCACTTCTGCTGCGGTCACTTTGAGGTGCTCCTCGTCTGGTGATGAGTTGAGTCTGGTGCTAGTTGGTCTGTTTGGATCATCAAAACGTGCATAAAACTTATTGAGGGCATCAGGCAGGGATGGGTCCCTGGGGCATTGTTTGCTTTTGCCCTTGTAGTCTGTTAAGCATTTGATGCCCTGCCACATGCTCCGTGGATCATGTGAGGTGAACTGTCCCTCGATCCTCTGTGCATACGCGGCTTTGGCCTTCTTTATGCCATCATCCAGTTCTCTCCTGCACTTTCTCAACTCCTCAGTATCTTTAGACTTGAATGCAGTGTCCCTGGCTGCCAGCAGGGTGCGGACATCCTTATTTAGCCAGGGTTTTTGATTGGGGTAAAATTTAACACACTTTCTTATGGATACATTTTCAGCACATGTACTGATGTAACCCAGGACTGAGGAAGCATAAAGTTCCAGGTCAACTGAACTTCCATTCGTAGCTGCCTCTTTGAAGACAGACCAGTTTGTGTTTTCAAAGCAGTCTCTTAGCATGGGGGAACTATCTTGGCGCCACGATGTGATCACTCTTTGTTCCGGCTTCGAACGTCTGAGTGGGGGTAGCTGTCTAGGGACCAATAGCAGGGAGCGATGGTCGGAAGCCCCGAGCGGTGGGCGTGGCTTCGCCGTGTACGCCCCCTTCACATTCGTGTAGACCTGGTCTAGTGTCTTATTTCCTCGTGTTGCTGTGAAAACGTGCTGATTGAAGGTTGGAAGAATGACACGTAAATCTACGTGATTGAAGTCCCCGGAAACAATGAAAAACCCCTCAGGATATTTACACTGCAGCGAGGTGAGTAAGTCATGAATTTCTCCCTGGGCGTCGTTGGCATTAGCATCGGGTGCTATGTAAACATTGCTTATTATTATCGCTGAATAGTCGCGGGGAAGATAATGTGGCCGACATCTTATTGTTAAAAGCTCCACAGCAGCTGAGCAGATCCTGCTGATAACGGCACAGTTCGTGCACCAGTCTTTGTTAACGTAAATGCAGACGCCTCCGCCTCGCGTTTTCCCCGTAGTCTCGATGCACCGGTCCGTTCTGAAAAATAGCTTATTATCCAACTCATAAACAGAGTCAGGAGTGTCTTCATTGATCCATGTTTCCGTGAGACAAAGCACCGAACATCTCCTCATCTCCTCCGACGTTGTTACTCTCAGACGAAGCAAATCCATCTTGTTGTCGAGCGAGCGCACGTTGGACAGGAAAAGAGCCGGCATCGGGGGTCTCCCGGTTTTAGCGTCTGCCCGCAGTCTCGTCATAATTCCTGCTCGACAGCCACGCTTTTTCCCTCGAGAGCACCGCTTTCTTTTCTTTCCTCCGCGCATCTGCTTCCAGAAAGATGATCTAAGCAGATCCAATCTTCCGAGCTCTGATTTGAGTTCGTTGCTGATTTCAGCTGTGCCTTGTGGTAAATCCGCTCCAATTCTCAACAGCTCAGTTCGGCTATAATTCACCCGCAAAAAACGCGCAGAGTCAGGTACAAAAACACTATTAAAACTACTAAAAACTGGGGATGTTCTGGGAGCCCATGAAGCTGCTGCTGGTCTGAGCGCGGCCATCTTGCCAAATGCCAACAAGGCACAAGGAACAAAGGAAACAATGGAGGAAAGAACAGAATCTACATCTGAAGATCAGAATGAGGACAGAACAGAGGATGGAAATGATGACCAGAAATGTGCTAAATCTAGAAGAAATCCAATAAAGACAATGGACAAAAAATATCAACATAAACACAGCAAAAGTGACTACAGACAATGCAAGGCAGGCCCAAAAGTTTTTAAAATAAATATCAAAAGAAAAGAGTGGAAAAAAATCAAACCCAAACATTGCCACAGTCAATTACGTCACCCTTGGACTGAGATATTATATGATCAATTCAACAAAATAAATCCATGTTGCACACTTTCCTTTACATATCAACACGTGAAAGTCAGCAGCAGCCGTAAAAAAAAGTGTCCATTTTTTCTTGCTCGCGCCAAATGCACATTTAATGGATGCAATGCAATTTATACTTTTATAAAAAAGAACATCCCTAAACCATTTGACAACGAAATCTCTTTTATTGTGAAACGGATTGGTTCGGTGACGCACCATAAAAAAGAACGGAGATTCAGACCTGCAAAATACTTAAAAAGAGGTAAGATAGCCAAAGGTGTAGCAGATGGAGTAAGTCAATACTACTATTCAATGTTGAGGCAGACACCAATTGAAGAACTTAAGGCTGGGAACATTACGAAAAGCCTCACTAAAGATGTGTTAAGAAAAATTTCATCGGAATTAAAGAAGAGTACAAGACTCCACGATGACATAATACTTGAACTCATGTTAACACAAAAACTGATTAAAGAAACAAGCATTAATTTAAACTCCAAGGGATATTTCCAGCAACTTAACATTGACCCTTTTGCAGTGCATTTACAAACAGACACTGGCTTACTAATTTTGGCCCACCATCTAAGAAATTCCTCACCTGTAACCCTCCATCTTGACGCGACAGGGAGCGTTGTGCAGAAAATCCCTGGTCAGGAAAAAAAAGTACTGTATTACGCTATGGTTTTGCCAGGGATGGGCAAGGACAAACCTCCTTTGCCCATATCTGAGCTATTGACCAACAGCCATACGGTTCCTTCCATTTCACACTGGTTGATGGAATTCAACAGAAAACTGGCCCACACTACCAAAATTAAAGTAGCACAGGTAGAAACCGACTACAGCTGGGCTCTCATTAATAGTGTGCTGATATCTTTTAACAGGGAAGATATTTCACATTACCTACATAGAGCATTTGAGATTGTGCATGAACATAATGTTGGAATGACAAACTTCACAGTGTTGCACCTGTGCTCTGCCCATATTATGAAGGCTGTTACGCAAGCGTTTGGGAAAAAGACCAGTGATCGAGGCATAAAAGAATATGCAAGCTATTGTTTTGCATCCCTATTAAACATGAATAACCTCCAACTTGCCATGGAGGTGTTTTACAACATGTGTGTACTATTTGATGCAAAACATTGCACCCCATTAGTACAAACAAGTAAAGCATACCTCGACAGCTGTATCTCCAAAAACAAGTCAGAGAAAGATGAAGATGGGCACCATACAGCAGAAGCACAACACACCGAAAGTGACAAAAGCAACAGCATTATTGCTAAATCACCATTTACGAAGACTTTCCAAGTTTTACGGGACCAAGCTCAGGTTGACATTTTGTCCGAGGAATCTGAGATCACAGAAAATCATTACTCCTGTCCTGGCATAGTTGATGTTCTTCTGAAGAACTACATGGGAATCATCCCACTGTGGAGCGGTTTGTTACTTGGCGACTTAACACGGTACAAAACACCTGGATCTGTTGCAACAAATAAAACAAGCAAATCAAGAGAAACAAACTGCCATGTGGAGCTGTGGTTTGGCATTGTCAAAAAGAACATATTGGCCAAAAAAAAGTACCTCAGACCAGCAGACTTTATCTCAAAAATGTATGCATCTTTACAAGGTCGGTATGTTGAACATGTTATGCAGCATGGTCTTCCAGACAAACTTCTGGACCAAACTGTCAGAGTTTCGAAAAAACCGGCAGATGATCCCGAAGAAAAGTGGAAAAAAAGGGAAAGTTCTGCTGGGCAGACAAAGACCAAATCCAAGTATTTCAATCCCCCAATGACATTACCCAATCCCAAAACTTCCAAAAGCACAAAAAAGAAAATGACAAAAGCTGATGCAGATCATAGTACGAAAGAAACACAGGTATGGTTTAACCTTTGAGGCTCTACTTGAGTTAGACATTAAGAATTATTTAAAAAAATAATTATCTGATAAAAACATTTTGTAATATTCATTTCTGAAATGTAATTTTAAGTAAACAATAACATGCATTTTAAAATTTCATAATGTAGTTTACGCTGGAGGGACTATGTTTCTCGGCTGGCCTGGGAACGCCTTGGGATTCCCCCAGAGGAGCTGCTCCAAGTGGCTGGAGAGAGGGAAGTCTGGGCCTCCCTACTTAGGTTGCTACCCCCGCGACCCGACCCCGGATAAGCGGAAGAAAATGGATGGATGGATGGATAATGTAGTTAAGATGGGATAACTTAACTGACATACAGTATATGTATTACAGTCTGGTATTGATATTTTCTGTATTATGGCTGGTTGTTAGCATAAAGTATTATTTAAATGTTGTAAAATATAATTTTTTATTGTATTACTTTCAAATGTTTGAATTAGTTTCTTTGTATATCTGATTTACAGTTAACTTCGCTTTGGAAGAAGAGGGACACAGAAGTTGTCGTAGCAGTTGTTCCGTCACAAATTAAAGGTCGAAGCATTGTGATCCATCATTCCGATTTGTGCACTCTTCGTCCACATCAGTGGTTGACAGGGGAGGTATGTGTTTGTTTCACTCATTTGTACAACATCTTCATTTTCAAGATCAATATAAACAAATGTAGAGATTTGTATGAGAATACTTTTGGAGGCCTTTTTAATACGTGGAAATGCTGATATTCCTTTTGCAGATCATTGAAAGCCTGCTTCATGTGGCTGCTCATGCATTGGGAGTCATCGACACATTCTACATCCTTAATCATTACTCAGCTGGTGTGATTCTGTTTGGGGACAAAACAGAGGTTCCTCGCCAAAGTTTACCTAATGTAATGGATATCTTTGTTGCTATATTATGTCATTATAAGATGAATGAATAGTTTGTCTTTCTAGGTATTAATGGAATCTTTGAATAATCTTTAATGCCATTTCAGGTAAAGTTTGACAACTATGAAGCAGTTCTGTCATTTGTGCTGGTGAACAACAATCACTGGAAGTTGCTGGTTTGTGATTTTTTTCTATAATACATATTTTTTAATTTTTTGTTTTGGTTAGAGCAGGACATATTCATATTAGTTTGAATGACATTTTTCTTTCTTATGTCACTTTTCCTTTGTTGGTCTGTTTCAGTACATCAATGCAGAAGCCAGTTCTGTATTCCTAATAGATCCAGCACAAGTGTCATCTGAACTCAAGGACTCCAAAAATGCAGCAGAAAGAATACAGTAAATAAAGCTCTAATAAATTTACAAGATGTAGTTATAATTAATAAATACATTTACAATGTGACCACATACACATAGAGTTAGAAATCTGAATGTCTGTGACAATCAGATTTCTGAATATATTATGAAAATATATTATAGATTATATATTGTCCACCTATATTATGGAAAATATATTGTAAATAATTAATATTTATGGAAATCTTAATTTCAATAAAATTAACATTGCTGTTGTTTATAGAAACTGATAAGAGGAAAGCATCAGTTGTTTTATGAGTGGAATACATGAACACAATTGCTCTTATACAAATCATTTTCTTTGTTATCCAGAGAATACTTCGAAATGAGAAGGACATTCCATGGGAAAAAAGACTGGGTTGGGATCCAATGGAAAGGGGGGACTATGCGCCACCCTATTCAACAAGACGGAAGCAGCTGTGGAGTTATTGTTGTCAAAGTTAATAGACAAGTTGTTGTTGTTGTTGTTGTTGTTGTTGTTGTTGTTGTTGTTGTTGTTGTTGTTGTTGTTGTTGTTGTTGTTGTACAACTATGGATACTGTGTAATTATCACAGAGAAAAGTAGTCTAACATCAAATACAGTCTGTCTGGCTAGTTAACATGGGCTTTCGTAATTCTGGAAAGAGTGTGTATTAACTTTGAGGAATACAGACTTCCCCAACAGTAGCCCATAATTGGGTCAGTGTGACATGCTACACAGTATTTGTAATTACAGTTATTTCACTTAAAGTATCTGTACTAACAGATATACCTGTTTCAGTATCTGTGGATACACTATATTGTATATGTCCATATGAATGTTTCAGAGTCTGATGCATTGTAATGCCACAAAAAAGTATTTAAAAAGCTTTTTATTTTCTTTAGATGGCAAAAGCACTGATGGAAGCCTTCCCTCTGATGCCAGATGTAGAATTTGACACAAGAAAAAATGCCATGAAAAGTGAAAGAAGAACTCTGGCTCTTCAAATCCTTGATGCATCAGGTACACAATATGTTCATATGTCTTTCATTTCGACTTACAACACGCACCCACGCACGCACACACACACACACACACACACACACAGTAGAATCTCCCCAGCTTTTAAAATGCTCAACCAGTCTCGACGGGTGAATTTAAAGTCCATGACCCACCATGTTTTCAAATTGCATCGCCATTAATATTTATTAGTTTATTTAAAAATAATACAGGAGCGTTTATTTATATTGTAGAGAAATAATGCAAAATGTGTTATTTCATGATTTATAGCAGATTTTAGCAGAAGCTCCGGGAAGATCTGCCCCTCTCCAAATATGGGCATTCACATCACTAAAGATTCCGCCTTGGAGTTACAGGCGGAGTTTTAATAAGCCTTCATCAACTTCCATGACCGCTGCTCAGAGAGAGGAAAAAAAAAAGAGAAGCGGTTGCTCACTGATGTCTGTCATATTCTGAGCAGCATCCACGTAGACATACTAGTTTAATTCGCTTGATCGCGACAAATTCATTCATTTCCGCATCGCCTTTTTATTCTCTCCCCTGACCAGACAGGTCGGGAGTAGAAAGGCAGCCGCAGCGCGGAGCTCTGTCGGTCTGGATGTACCATCGCGCGCGGGCTTCCCCGTGCTCTCTGTGCTTCCCCGTGCTCCAGCAACAAGGCTGGACAGAACCGAGCCCCAGCACGAACTTCAAAGCTGACCCGCAGCGGAACGGGGAGCCAGGGAGAAGCCGCACGGCTCGCTCCTCTCTGGGCAGAGGAGAGGAGAGCAGCCAGCAACAGTCGCAGCGGTGTTATATCTTATTAAAAAGGTCTATAAAATAAATAATAAATAAAAGCAGACCACTGGTCCAGTTGTACACAAAAATGCACCAGGAAATATGCAGTTTTACTCTCACTCTCATAAACCTCCATGGAAACTCACTCCTACCTTCTGCCTTGCTTTCTGGGTGGAGATCAATGTAACGAAAGGCATGACCCTTCGGGACTTTTCGGCCAGGTTTCCGGATTCATTCGGGAGTGGGTTTTTTTTTTTTTTTTTTTTAACCCTCGCCTGGCCCAAATGCAAAAATGAAAATAAAATTCATAAAATACTACAGTAATTCTCCAATATGGTGAATTGTTACTGTCACGGTGGGTGTTGTCCTTTAAGGGATTTAATTGTATTTGATGAAGATCAACCAACCATCATCATGACAGTCAGTACAATCAACTCAATCAGTTTGAAAACTAAAACATATACAGTACAAACATTGTAATCCAAAGCATAATCTTACAATACAGATTTAAAAAAAAAAAACTTGCTGCATTCACTGGGGAACACTAACTGTTGATTTCTTTGTGCCAAAAATCTTTATACTTCAATTAATTATTTGTTACAATGACTCTGGCAGCTTATGTAGGGCCTGCCCTCATTAGGTACGGTAGCCCGTGAGGACCATAAAAAAAAGAAACATTACAAAGTGCAAATACCATTAAACAAAGTATAAACCACCAGCAGTGCTGATCAAAACAGAACAATATCTCAAAACAATGTACAACATGGATAATTTAGAAATTTTAATATATTTTATATATGTGTGTGTGTATGTATGTATGTATGTGTGTGTGTGTGTGTGTGTGTGTGTGTGTGTGTATGTATGTATGTATGTATGTATGTATGTATGTATGTATGTATGTATGTATGTATGTATGTATGTATGTATG
>JBBPBX010084515.1:0-15286 GCA_038048925.1 Garcialebias charrua
ATGGACAACTTGGGGCAGAAAGTCTTTCCAGTTATCCTTTTCTGCCTCCTCAAGAGTTCTCAGCATTTGTAGTAGGGTGCGATTAAATCGCTCGGCAGGATTTCCCTGTGGGTGGTATGGTGTTGTACGTGAGTGACTGACACCTGACAGCTGCTGTAGTCCCCTAAACAGTGAGTTTTCAAATTCACGGCCCTGGTCGTGATGTAGTCTAGCAGGGTACCCAAAACGAGGAATAAAATCGTTGTATAGTTTCTCCGCAGCAGTTTTGGCTGACTTGTTTCTGGTCGGCCACGCCTGAGCGAACCGTGTAAAGTGGTCAACTGCAACAAGGATGTATTCGTAACCACCTCTGCTCTTTTCTAGATGCATAAAGTCAATGGATACTAGCTCCATGGGTGCACTGGAACTGATGCTCCCCATGGGTGCCCTGACGTGTGTGGTGGGTTTCTTTTGTTTTATACAGGGACATTGTCTCGTCACATAAGCTTCAATGTCCTTCTTCATAAAGGGCCAGTAGAAGCGATCTCGGGCCAGGTTGATAACTCTTTCAGCACCGAGGTGACCCATGTCCTTATGAAGGAGTTTCAGCACCAAGGGCCTGTACTCTGCAGGCAGTACAAGCTGTTTTCTACCCCCAGCTTCTCTGTAAAGTAGCTCATTCTCCATCTTAAGTTTCCCCCACTCACGCATTAACCTCCGCACTAACCCATCTGCATTTTGTCTGTCTCTGTCAGTTAGTGTGGGTTTGGTCTCTTTTAACCTGAGGAGTTCTTTAATTGTCGTGTCTTGTCTTTGTGCTCTCACTAGCTCTTCATGGCTAATGCTAGGTAAGGCTGGTGCGTCTGGCCTAGTGTCCGACCCAATGTCTTGAGCCAGGTTTAAGGCAGCTACATAGGCAACATCACTCTTCTTTGCTACCTCACTCCCTTCCCATGTTGCACAAACAATGTCTCGGCTAAGCTCCTCTGTACATTCTCCAACATAACTGTCAATGTCCAGCGGAAGGCGTGACAAAGTGTCAGCGTCCACATTAACTCTACCAGGTCGGTACTTGATGTTAAACCGGAAATCTGCAAGCTCTCCTACCCACCTATGTCCTGTCGCATTTAACTTTGCAGTGCTCATTACATATGTCAAGGGATTATTGTCGGTATACACTGTGAACTCTGGGGCATAAAATAAATAATCCCTGAACTTCTCACAAATGGCCCATTTAAGAGCTAGGAACTCTAGCTTACCGGAATGTAAACAATAGTTTTTTTCAGCTGGGGTCAGAGTTCTTGAGCCATACGCTATGATTTTTAATTTTCCCCCCTGCCTCTGATACAACACAGCCCCGAGCCCTTTCTCACATGCGTCAGTATGTAAAACAAAGGGTAGTTCGAAGTCGGGGTAGGCAAGCACAGGTGGGTCGGACAGAGTGTCAATGAGCTGCCTCAGGATGTGGTCGTGCTCACCTGTCCAGCTGATAGGAGCCCTTGAGGGCAGCTGAGCACTTCGGGTTTTCTTGGGCTTGGTCTGAGTGTTTTCAGGACTCCCTTTGACTTGTAGGAGGCTGTACAAAGGTTTAGCAATCCTGGAAAAATCTTGAATGTAGGCCCGATAATAACTTAAAAACCCAAGCAGTTTTCTTAACTCACCCACGTTCGTTGGCGTCTTCTGACTGAGTGACTTGACAGCTTCATAGTCCTTTGGATCGATTCGGACCCCCTTTTCTGAAACCAGCCTACCCACATATCTGACCTCTGCTTTGAACAGTTCACATTTGGTTGGGCGAAGCTTAACCCCATGTTGCTGAAGGGCTCTGAGGACCTTGCGCAGCGCCTCAACATGTTCAGTGAACCCCTTTGAATAGCAAAGGATGTCATCCAGATATGGAATGCAACAATCATCACGCAGGGTGTCTAGCATTTCTTCCATACTGCGTTGAAAAGCGGCGGGGGCATTACTGAGACCAAAAGGAATCCTTACCCACTCATATAGCCCCCAGGGTGAGACGAAGGCAGTCATATGGCGTGAACCCTCAGCCATATACCCCTGGTGGTAAGCTTTACCTTGGTCCAGAATGCTGAACCAGCTGTGGCCGCCCAGCGTGTCCAGGAGGTCCCGGATGCGCGGAAGCGGGTGGCGGTCAGGCACGGTCTTCTGATTCAACTGTCTGTAGTCAATGCAAAGTCTTAGCGTGCCATCCCGTTTCCTCACACACACTACAGGCGCAGCAAAGGGTGATTTCGACTTGACTATCCAGCCTTTGGCCAGTAAGTCCTGGATGTATTCTTTCACCTCTTTGTATAATGGCTTGGGGATGGATGTGTATGTGCGTTGGACTGGGATGTCGTCTGTCAGGTTAATGGTCATGTTCAAACTCGGAATATTTCCAATGTCTCCATCATCTCGGGCAAAAGCATTTGATTCCTCAAATAACATTTGCTCTACTTCCTTTTGTTGTTCTGGTGTTAGGTGGCTAATATCCACTGGAGGGTGCCAGTGGGCAGTATTAGATGGCTCTTGGTCTTGACTAGACTTGCTCACAGAGCCAACAATACAGGTGGAGACTGGTGCTGTTTCACAAGGGGTCTTGGGTTGGTCAGTCTCAACTATTTTTGCAATAGGTTCAATAGAACCCAAAACTGTTGAACTAGGTAGTGTCACACTCCGGCTGGAATAATTTGACACCTGTACTTTAATATACGGCCTCTCTGTCTTTTCTATCTGTAAGAGTCCCGCTCCAACACTAAGCTGTTCAAGGTGGACATTATCTAGTACTGGTTCAAACAACACAAGTGACTCTGTTGAGCTAATACTGTCTGGGACTCTACACTTAATGTAAGCCACCTGATTAGGATAGACTATTCCCCCTTTGAAACCTACTTTTACAGTAGCTGGCTCATGTATAGGATGTTCTTTAGCCTGGATGAAACTTACTAGGGTGCTTACAGTAGAAATGTCAGTCCCCATGGCTCTACCAATAAGCTCAATAAGTTTGTAGTTCCCCCCATTGTCTTTAATGAACTCGTGGATTACATTAAAGCCTACTATGGGTCTCTCGATCTTAAGGCGGCTCACAAGGAAGGGTACACGTATCGATAGGCCTGGGTCATTGTTGCCTTCAAGGTTGACTACAACTTCCACCCATCCATCATAAGGTACTGAGTCCCCCGTGACTGCCTTCACATTAAGTTCATCATCCATCAGTTCACTTAAGGATCTAATCTGTTGTCCGGGTAAGTATCTATTTAGCCATGCCTGATCTATAAGACTTACCCCCGCCCCCGTGTCTAATACCACCGTTACCAGGTAACCTGCCATCATACATTTCAGAAGGGACTGGCGACCTACTAGGGGAGCTACTAGACCACGTGGTGTTTCTTTGTCAGTTCCTTGCGAGCATGCACCTAACATCTCTCTGTCAGTAGTGGTTTTGGACCTTTTCTTTGGGTGGGACTGCTGAGGTTTGCCGATCAGAGGTGGTCCCCCTGCTCTGATCGTCTCCCGTTTCCCGACGGCTTAGTTTTCTTCAGGCACCCTACAGCACGATGCCCTTCTTCTCCGCAGACAAAGCAGTGGTTACAGTTCGGGTTGACTTGAGAAGCACAGTTCTGACAGCTCTTTCTTTCTCTTTGAGATCTTCTCTCTGGTTGGGGTCTTGAGCTCCTCTGCTCTGGTGCTGGAACATGAACTGTCCTTGCTTTCAGGTTTTCCATAGCTTGTGTCAGTGCTTCCACCTGGGCGCTGAGTCTTTGAAGTGTGAAGTCATTATTAATCTGATTTACTTTCACGTCGTCCTTTGTTTGCTCTTTCAACTCACTGTTTGTTGTGTGTGCATGACTCACTTTGATGGTAGAACTACGGCCAAGTCGACGCTTCCGCTCGCTTTCCTCCACCGTGGTCTTTATTACTTGGCGAAGCAGTGCCTCATCACTGACAGTGGGGTCACCCAGGAGGGTCTTGAGGTCTCTGCGAACACTGTCGTACTTCTCCCCTATGCCCTGGCAAATAGTGTTGAGAAAGACACACTGAATTGTGGATATATCGTACTTAACGACTGAGTCTGGTTGTCTGAGTGAGAACCGGATCTTTTGTTTCAGTCCAATCATTCTATATAAAAACTGCTGAGGCGTCTCATTTTCAAACTGCTTAGCACACATTAAATCTTGAAAGAGTTCTGTGCTGCTTTTCTCACCTAAGTGAGACTGCAGGAAACTTTTAAGCTCAGAAACTGTGAGATCGTCTTTTATTGTTAACATATCTCTGAAGTTACCTGGTTTAATAAGACGTAGCACTCCTCTAATCACCTCATTTGGAGTGTGATTCTCCCTGAGACCCTCATCTATCTGTTTACAGATGCTGTTGTACCCAATTTCTGATGTCGTGTCACTAATCATCCCACCATGCACTTTGAATTCTCTACGGGACAGCAGTGGTAAATCTTTCATGGCTATCATACTCTCACCAGTGTAACTTGGAACGTTCTCTGAATGAGGGACAGACCACTGGGGTGGGCACAGAGGTTGATGGGGTTGGAGGGTCGGGACAAGTGGGTCCCCTGTAGCTGGTGGAACTGATGCCCAGGTTACCTGCTGGTTGCGAGATTGGCTGGTGTGAGGTGGTGTTGGACTCAGTCCCTGTGGGTCTGCGCCGCCATCGCCGCCTTGTGGCTGAACACGGGGAATGGCCTGCTCACTTGTACTTGCTTCAGCTTCAAAAGACACTGTAGTTTGTCCACGATTCACCATAGTCTCATCTATGATACATTCTAGTCTTTTTAATAATGGCAAACCCTGGTCCTCCCGACCCAGGATTGTTGAACATGACAGGTAGGTAGTCAAATATTCAACACAACTTTCTTCATCGTCTTGAATCAACTTACTAGAGTCCAGTCCTTCAACGTCTCCAAGAGAAGTTGCGATGAGGTGGGCTTCACTACCTGTTAGCTGGTGTAACTTCTTCTTGATGCTCCAAAGAAGTTGTTTTCTCTCACCGGAAGACATCTTGCTGATCTCGGCCGCTTGAGTCCACAGTGCTGCACTCTGTAGGCGGGTACACCCTTTTCACTGGTTACCGGCCTCACCTCTGCACACTGGGTCACTCCTGGCACTGAGAACGTGTAGCACGAGAGGTCCTGGTGGTCGGTATCATTGGATCAGCTGTAGCCCATGGATGTGTGGCGTGCTGATCCCGGACGAGCCCCCACAATCTGTTACAGGTCCCAAGTGTCAGGACTGCTGCAACAGTGATGACACACCATCTGAAGAATAATAAAATTAGGAGTCAAAGATGACGACCATTGTTTTGCCGTTTAGCTCCAGAAAGCATGTTTATTTATAGGATTTGTTAACAAACCAATATTTTACAGTGTACCTGTACGGTATTAATGATTTACAAACCTGGTTTCCTTCTTTTACCAGTGTTACAGTAATTAACCTTTTCACATTTTCACCCTTCACTTAGATGAAGACAATATGTCAAATACTGCATCTAGCTCTATATTTACTGATAAGCATTTAAAATGTACACTGACTTTAACTGAACACCGATCAAAGGCTCTACTGCACGCTGTATATTTACTGATCTAAGCATTAAAATATACACTGACTTTAACTGAACACCGATCAAAAATAAAATGACAAGACTTACAAAACAAATGCAGAATCTAACCTTGTTCCACCTTTAACCTCAGTTCCCACACTTGGTCTGAATATCATTCAAACAAAACAAAGTGAAACTCAAAACCCGGAGTTAGTAAGATATCAAATCCTTCTATTCACTTTCCCTCGCGAGACCTTCCCAGCGCGAGCTGGCATCCTGCCAGATTTAACGTGACTATTTACTTGCAACTACTGCACAGAAACCGCCACACAGTGATATGTGCTGTTCACATAAGAGGTAAACATCTTACATCGTAGTTGTGATGTGTTTTCACCATGTACTGACCTGAAGAATAATAAAATTAGGAGTCAAAGATGACGACCATTGTTTCGCCGTTTAGATCCAGAAAGCATGTGAAGCCGTCCGTCCCCAAAACCAACCTGGAAGCAACGCACCCCCCCAAAACAAAGGTTCCGCTTCGTCATCACCGCTCCTCAGAAAAACACTATAAAAATGCAGGCATATTAACTTGCCGAACCGCAAACCAAATATAACATATATTTGAACATAGGATCAGCTGCACATGGAAATACTTTACATTCATAAGAAAACCAAATATTGTGGTGACATTTTCAGGTGCACCACATATATATTGAGCAGAATTCATTGTAATTGATTGTCCTTCCTTATTAACCAGCTGAGCCACCCGTAGGATCCCATTTTGAACCCAAGTTTCAAGATATAGTGATTTATTTTTAAATAAAATATCTCTGTTGTTCCAGATGAGGTATTTGTGAGGTGAGAAGTTATGTTTATATATGAGCATCCACGCCAAGAGCACCTGCTTATGGAAAGATGAAAGTTTTACAGGAAGTTTCTCAACATTGTAGTTACAATTTAAAATTGGGTTAAAGCCACCACAGCACGAGAAAACGTAATTTGGTATAAGGTTCCAGATAGAGGTTGGATTTTTAAGGAAGTGTTTAGCCCATTTAATTTTGAATCATTATTATGGACTTGCCCAACCCTAATACCTCTCCTGCTTCTGAGTGCACCCTTTCACAGGGCACTGATGACGGGGTACATAGAAATTTCATTGCAAGTTTGTATAATGTAGGCTAGGGTGATTTAATATGTGTTTTCCAGTATTGTAGTAAATCCTGTGATCTTGGTGTGCTCATCTCAGAGATAAATCTTTATAATAATAATAATAACTATGGGGCGGCCGTGGTGTAGTGGTAATGGCAGTCGTCCCCCGATCGGAAGGTTGGAGGTTCGAATCCCGCGTCCGCCCACCATGTGTCGTTGTGTCCCTGGGCAAGACACTTAACCCCGAGTTGCTCCCGGTAGGTCTGGATGGCGCCTTGCAAGGCAGGCTACCACTACCGGTGTATGAATGTGTGTATGAATGGGTGGATGGTTGGTATTGTAAAGCGCTTTGGGGCTCCTCACAGGGGGCTGGAAAGCGCTATATAAATAAGCTCCATTTACCATTTACCATAATACAGGTCGGGTGGGGCCGGGCTTCAGGAAGTGATGGGCAGATGAGGCCTCATGGTGTGTGGGGCACATTTCCCAAACTGTGTCGACACTGTGTTGCTGTATCACTGAATGGCGACATCTGCTGGATTTAAAAAGTCATTGCAGGCAAATCCAAATACTGTACCAGTACCATACCATACCATACCATTTTATTTATAAAGCACTTTAAACAGGAACAAGTCCACACCAAAGTGCTGGACAAACAAACACGCAACAGGCAACACAGACAATGAAGTACAACACGAAAAACATAAAAACATTGCAGATCATAAATCAAACGATCCAATACAAATCAGCTGGCATTGAAAGCAATGGAGTAGTAGTGAGTTTTTAACCGGGATTTGAAAACCGAGAGGGAGGGGGCCTGTTTGATGAGCAGCGGTAACTCGTTCCAGAGTCTTGGGCCTGCTACAGAGAACGCCCTGTCACCCCTGCGCTTAAGGCGAGTTTCTGGAACTATTAAGAGTACCTGATCCTCTGACCTCAAAGCACGTGGAGGGACATATGGGTGTATCAGATCCGAGAGATAGGCGGGGGCGAGACTGTTCAGCGATTTGTAGACATACATGAGAATTTTGAATTGGATTCGAAGATGAACCGGTAGCCAGTGAAGGGAGGCCAAGTACAGTACGTTGAAGGCAAGAACAACTGGACTTTATTTGTAACAGAAGACGTTTCGCTCCTCATCCGAGGTGCTTTCTCTGCGGATGAGGAGCAAAACATCTTTTGTTACAAATAAAGTCCAGTTGTTTTTGCCTTGAACGTTTTTGGATTTACCATGTCCTGGAGGACTGAGAATCTTCACCAGCATATGTCGTTGCAGGCAAATTCAATAAAGACTGGAAACAGGCTGAACAAGGTTCATTCACACGTTTTTATTTAGAAACACCAGCTGCTGTAACATCTTTGGGCCGAGGCGATTGCGTCGTTTACAAACCATTTCTCCTGCTTCTGAGTGCACCCTTTCACAGGGCACTGATGACGGGGTACATAGAAATTTCATTGCAAGTTTGTATAATGTAGGCTAGGGTGATTTAATATGTGTTTTCCAGTATTGTAGTAAATCCTGTGATCTTGGTGTGCTCATCTCAGAGATAAATCTTTATAATAATAATAATAATAATAATTAATTCAATTTATAACGCACTTTTCATTACTGAAAATCTCAAAGTGCTACACATATATTGAATGCTACACACATTCATAAACCGGTGGCGGCAGACTACCATGCAAGGTGCTTTCCAGTCCTACCGGGAGCAACTCAGGGTTAAGTGTCTTGCCCAAGGACACAACGACACATGGTGCGGGTCCCGGGAGTCGAACCGCCAACTTTCCGATCGGGAGACGACTGCCATTACCACTACATCACGGCCGCCCTAAATCTTCAATCTTTGTACCTCAATAAGACAGCACCTGCAGCAAATCCTACGTTTCACCTATCACAGAAACAAAAGTTAATCCATGTAAACTAATTCAAATATCTTTCAGAAAGAAATTAGAATAACTCGAAAGAAAAATGATCAGTAGTGGAAACAAGAACGGAATAATAATTTACCTTATTCTCTGTGATAAGATTAAAATGATCCCACACAAGGGAGAAAACTTCCTCTTCCTTTGATGACGAGCCAAAAACCAATGTGAAGCAAAGAACACAACTATTTCCATCCCCAACAAAACCCACAAACGTGTCGATACATTTTCTCCCATATAAATACAGTTTGACACGTTCAGAACCAAACGATACAGTAACTGTATTGGTCACGTGGTTTTCCTTAAAGAGATACACGCACCAACATGGGGCTTCGCCTCGTTTGGTCGGCGCATGCACCGAGGGGTTTCAGTGTCGTCAGACACATCACTAGCTCCGGGTTCGGGTTAGAAATGACAGCTCTACTCCAGAAACGTGGAAAAATAACTCCAGACAATGCACGTGCCACCCGTAGGATCCCATTACCCAATTCATTGTTCATGATGACTAGCCATTTTCACTGGTGGACGATTCTGGATTTTGTCGTCTTAACTTATTGGAGCCTTGGCACGACATTCCCAGCCGCCACCATCTTGTTGACAAAACTTTGCCGAAGATGTTTGACTTTGTAAAAAAAAAAAAAACACAGCAGCCTGTTGTAGGAAGTTTCTACATTCAGTTTGACTCTGGATGTTTGGACGAGAGCAGTGTACGTCCATTATCTATGATTAGTTTAACTGCACAGTGCATTGTTGAAGATTTGACTCCAGAGCGTTACAGGCAGAGCAGCTTCATGTTCACTCACCAGCAGATGAAATGCTTCAGATGTGGAACATTCCTAAAAGTTCTCTCTGTTGTGCTCAGAGACGATGATAAAATCATGATAAAGGCTCTGAGTGATGCTGGCCTCACGCCCTCCAGCCGGCTGGAGCTGAAGTGGTTTATGTCTGACTTACAGTACAATAGTTTATTATAAACCCTCCACTTTAGCTTACTCCGGGACTGTAGGGCTGGAAGTAAGGACAGCCATCTTGTTCTAAACATTTTTAATGTGTAATTCTTATGTTCTAACTCAGTAAGTACTTGGTATCAGTGAGTACACAAACTGAAGTACTTGTACTCTTACTCGGTTTGATAAAAACTGGTATTGTGCCACCCTTAATAGGAAGGAACCCTGCAAAGCACATCGGGTGCAACTTAAACTAACTTCAAAGGAAAACGTTAACAAAAGCACTACCTCAAAATGATGATGCAAACTTGTAATATTAGTTTTGTTTGTTATTCACTTGCACGGAGACGGTTCTTTATGACAAAAGTCGTTTATGCAAAACAATCAGAAGTGGTCTGGGTGAATATGATGAGATTATTGCTACAGGACGTGCTGTGGGCAGACGGTGTTTCAGATTTCACCATTAATCTTGTTTTTATTTCATCTTTTTATTCGCTCCGTCTAGTTTGCCTTGTCCCCGTCTGACTTCAGCAGCAGCGAGGTTCCAGAGGGCGAGCTGGAGGAGGCAGCATCTCGAGGGGTGAAGATCCTCTACAACTTCCCGTGGGGGCCCGAGTGTCTGGAGACGCTGTGGTGTCGAGGAGACGCCGAGCTGCTGCACACACATGGAGCGGACCGCTCCAAGCTGCAGGTCGGCCCCATCTCAACATTCACTCCTTGTACCTTCTGGTGTGTTTTCATCAACATGTTCCTATACTGAGCTGCTGCTACTCCAGCAGAAGATACTACTGTGCTTTGGCTGAAAATACAGAAGAAGAAAAAAAGAAAATTGAAGATGTTATTCTAATTCTTGATGAGATCAAACCTTCTACTTTAGTTTTGTTGCTACTGGTCCGAGTGGAGGGAAGGAACATGAACTTTACTCAGAGAAGACACAAGTATAGGTTCATTCAGATGTTTCTGTTTGTTTGATTTAATACATTTAGGCTGATGTCTGCTTTTCTTCTGACCACAGTTTGTAGTTCAGTTGTAGAGCCTGACTGATATAGACATTTAGGCTCTTGCTTATACCGACCGATATTGGGAGGGGAAGGTTAATGCTGATAACTGATATGTCTGACATTTTTTAAACTTTGTCCACCACCAATAATCTCAGTACTGTAAACAGCCATGTTTAATCCTGTTTGTAACACTTGAAGTCTTGAAACAGTCTTCCTAACGTGCGTTCATTTTTTCTATCCTCCACTATTCATCATCAAGTTATCAAGAGTGTTAAAATAATATAAATTAAAGAAACATCCTTCCTGTTCATTGTTTAAACAGTGAGTCACATACGGTGAAGGTCTAATTAGTATTGATCATTGACAAGAACCTTTTGGGATCAGCACAACACCAGACTCAGGAATGGTTTTAAAAGCAGCTTCTGGTGGAAGTCAGGGTCCAGGTGATGGTCCAGTCTGTAGAGAGACAGGTTAGTGACTATGAAGAGGGTGAGGAGCTTTGAGGCTTGCTGCGTATTCGCTAACCTTCTCAGTCTGTGGCGTGGCAAGAGCTGAAGAAGCACAGACCCTGGTGACGTCACTTGTGCAGTAAGAGCTGCAGCAGGAGAGCAGAGCGTGGTCCGTGGGGGAGCAATCCAAAAACAAGGTCCAGAAAACGTAGCAGGGGTCATTCACAGGAGAACAGAAGGCTGATACCAGAACCAGGGCGTGATCTGTAGGCGAAGTCGAAGGAGGATAAAAATGGGGTCGATATCGTGGTCAGATGAAGAGGATAAATCCAGAAGGGGCAAGGTGAGGAGTCGAGAAACAAGGCTGAGGTTCGTGGTCAGGAGTCAGAACGCTGGATATTATCTACTGACAAAAGCTTTAATAATCTGGCATATGTGGAGTGTGAGCATGGAGCTTATGAAGGGAGCAGAGCAGGTGGAACTGATGAGTGACAGCAGAGGAGGCGTGGTGCAGAAAGACAGGAGCTGAGCAGGGGCGATAAGCATTACTGGGCTGAATCATGAAAACTAAAACAAAACTGTAGAAAACGTGACAGATCACAGCAGAGGGGTTTTTTTTTGGTTTTTTTTGCAGAGAAGTAAATATTTTAGACAAACAATTCATTTTATTGAAGACAACAAAGATAAAGTTACTAACTCTGATGTATTTTACCTCTACGTTAGATTTATTGTTCTGGATAAAGTTTACAAGGCTATACTACGTTATCTAAACGTTAGCTTGCTAACTTGAGAGGCACGTAGCTAATGACAAGTGAGTTGGAGGATTGAAAATAATTACGTAATTATTGTTTATTTATTTTACAGATCAGTTAAATAAACTTACCGTGCTCTGTTCAGCAAAAGACACTACACAGCATTGTTCTCTGCCTCAGCTGTGATGAAAGTGAAACTTAAAGCTGCACTATGTAACTTTGTAGTGCAGTCTGTAACTTTTCTAACAATATATTTTTAACATATTTCTTCACTCTGTCACTATCGACAGACTGATGTTAGACAAAGTAATCTCTGAAAAATAGGGATGTGCCGATCGATCGGAAACCGATCAATCGTCACCGATAATCATTAAAGCGGATGTGATCGGCTTTTGCCTTCAATTACCGATCACAGAGCCTGTGATGCGAAGTTTGCTAACTGCAAAACGTGCGACGAAAAAGTACCTCGTGGAAGAATTTCAACGAAGTCCTTCAACACAACAAACCTAATTCGTCATTAAAATGTTTTAATACGTTTTAATAACTTACCAAAAGCCGTCTGCCAGCGCCGCCATAAGCAACACCTGTTAGCATGTAGCTCCACCGAGTAGCCCAACCGAGTCCGCTCCGCTGCGCAGTTACGGGCAGTCCAGTTTAGCTGCGGCTTCAAAAAGGCTGTCGGCTTTGTTATTCCAAGTTAGCTGGGTGTCCCCCGATATCTTCTTTTCAGTGAAAAAACTATAGTCCCCTTGCTTCTCTATCAGCATTTATAAAAACACTAAAAACACAGAGTGACCCGCCGTTAACCAGCCAATAAAAACAGAGCTTGAATTTGAATCAGCCAATAAAAACAGAGCTTGAATTTGAATTTCAGCAGGGCCAGGGGGAGCAGAGCCATATATGGCTCTGAGGGGGAGGGATCAGAATGCTTTGCCTGTTGAAAATATTTCTAAGTTCTACTAGCCTGGTTAAAACCCTAGTCTGAAGCGAAGTGAAGGCACACCCTGTCCTTCACTTCGCTTCAGACTAGGGTCTGGCATTCCTCCCATTGAAAACGATTTCTCCTGGAGATTTTTGAATGGACCAATCAGAGAACAGAAGGCGGAGTTTTGTTAGTTTAGCCTGGCGAGGTCCAGGCTATCAGATAAATTGCTCAGAAACCACTCGGTGGATATTTTTTCTGCCACCAGTGTGTAATTATATGGCTCTAATTTACTGACTGTTGGCCTAGATAAAACATTTGAGATAAAATTCGATTTTTTATCATTTATTTTCGTAGCGCACCCGAGGCTGTTTGGAAAATGTCAAACCGAAACTATTTAAATCCAGCAGATTTGACCATTTCGTGAATTGATTTAGGAACTGTTAAGCTCAGGAACACTTCTGATATAACGTCAGCTAAGAAATATATTTTTTATCAGCAGAGAAATAATAGTTTTTTACCTTGTTTTGATGAAAATTCCTTCGTGGCGGCAGCCATTTTGAATGACGACGTCAGTCGACATCGTTCAAAACTCCGCCTTCTGCTCTCTGATTGCTCAGGAACACTTCTGATATAACGTCAGCTAAGAAATATATTTTTCTCAGCAGAGAAATAATAGTTTTTTACCTTGTTTTATTGAAAATTCCTTCGTGGCGGCAGCCATTTTGAATGACGACGTCAGTCGACGTCGTTCAAAACTCCGCCTTCTGTTCTCTGATTGGTCCGAACAAAAATCTACCGGAGAAATCCTTGTGGATGGGGGAAGTCCCAGACTGTGAAGTGAAGGGAAATGAGAATTGAGCGGAGCTGTGCAGGAAGGCGAGGGCCAGGCTAAAGTTCTGCACTCTACAGAAAGTTACACATAGCACCTTTAGGTGAACGGCCTGGACTTGGAAAGTCTTCATGTGCCCTCTGTTGGAGACTTTGTACAATTACAGCTGGTTCCAGCATTTTAGGGGTGAACATTAGAAGTACTGTACAGCAGTGTTTTTCAACCTTTTTTGAGCCAAGGCACAGTGTTTTCATTGAAAAAATCACGAGGCACACCACCAACCAAAATTGTAAACAAAGATAGCTCATAGGAGGGACCGCCTCTGGACATGCCTACTGAATTGATTGACATGTAGGGTGGGGGAAAAAAGGCGAGAGCCGGCAGCTTCTGCCGGAGGAGGAAGCGATCACTTGACTTTTGGCAAAAAAAAAAAAAAAAGAAAAGGCCAGATCAGGGATGAATAATAATAATAATAATGAATTCAATTTATAATGCACTTTTCATTAATAAAAATTAAAGAAGGGGAATTTAATACATTTGTGTCGCATACAAAACAGTCCAGCGCCGGGCAGTTTATTGTGTGACAAAGCGCTTGCGTTCGCGGTCGTAAAAATTGAGCTTTGCGCGTACATGCCCTGCGGGGATACGCGTGTGCCTCTGCGTGCGAACGGTGTAGAGCGGCGTACGGCCGAACGCAGATAATTAATTCGTTTTCAAAAAATCTTTTTACACCAGTTAATTGAAATTGAATAATTTCCACGGCACA
Organism: Garcialebias charrua; assembly: GCA_038048925.1. Lineage (NCBI taxonomy): Eukaryota > Metazoa > Chordata > Actinopteri > Cyprinodontiformes > Rivulidae > Garcialebias > Garcialebias charrua. The sequence goes on from JBBPBX010084515.1 coordinate 14,271, forward strand.
CCTGACGATCACTCGCGGCACACTAGTGTGCCACGGAACAGTGGTTGAAAAACACTGCTGTACAGTACTTACCCAGGCCAGTATATATCTATAATGGGACAATTATCACTGATACCAATATGTCCCCAAATGCCTATATTGGCCTAAAATTTTGGCTCTACCGATATATCGGTTGGTCTCCATTAAATTGTATCTAAATATAACAACACAGTATGGTCTAAATAATACGGCACAGTATTTTAAACACATTTAAACTGACAAACTGTTGGTCCTGCACTTATGGGAATAAGAAGCTACACCCTCTGTCAATAGCAGAGTTTTACAGAATCGCAGGACATAATAAAAAATAACCTGGTGTTAACCATTTTTAAAATTGTTTAAATCTAACATCAAGTTTACAAAAATGCAGTTTGCTCCACAATAAAAACAAATCCAGAAGGTGTGTGTAAATCAAAGTCCAGCCTCGCTGCTTCGTTGGGATGTCTGTCAGACCAACACATGCTGCTCTCTGAAGCCCATTAGTTGTTACTGCGTGCTCCATGTTAAACTGGTTTTGTGTTTGCCTTGGTCAGTTCCTTTGGGATGAACTTTGACCATGAAGAACTTTCTCGTAGCCAACAGACACATCACACTTCACCCTCATGAGACACAAACAAAGGCTGTCATCACAGTTCAAGGTGAAAGCAGAGCTCTTTCTTCAGCCTGAATTCTCCACACCTCCCTGCTCTTTAGATCCCTCCATCTTGTATGTACTCTCTCTCTCAGACAAACGGTTCTGCTGCATCTTTTTTTAATATCATGAGGAGGGACAGCGCACGTGTTTTTATTTACAGGTAGTCCCCGAGTTACGACGCAGTTCCGTTCCTACGCCCGTTCGTAACTCGGATTTCGACGTAAGTCGGAAAACACATACACACTGGCCGCCCCATATGCACGTACATGTACGGTACTGTACAGTTACCAAGCACTTAGCCTATCCTAACACAGCACCCTACATAATTATCAAAAAACACATA
>JBBPBX010084517.1:0-15286 GCA_038048925.1 Garcialebias charrua
GATTTAGAAGCAACATCTTTGAATGAAATAGTAGAGTGTGCTGCGGATGTCTTTGCAGCTAACATGCTAGCCAAAACACCCTTACAGGTGTCCCCGAATGAAGCGGTCAAATCCCACTCGCTGGAGCTAGAAGGGACAAGTTCATCAACTCCCTCTCCTAACAAAGGCGAAAAGAAACAGACCTTTCAACCTGACAAACCACAAAGTGGGGGTATCCGCGGGAGAAAGAAACCAAAATGGTTCAGATCGAACCAGATGGGTGAAAACCAAGGTCAATCGGTGGGTGGACTTCAAAAGAAATTGAAGGATGGGGACCTATACTCATGTAACTATGCGTTGTCCCAACAGACACCCCCGAGCCTTGGAACTGCACCTCCCGCGCCTCGAACTGAACAGTTCGAAACAGGCAAAGAGTCACGAATGTCCCGGAATAATGGCCCAACACCTCTATGCTCGGAAGAGACAGAGGAAGTAAGTAGTTTGTCAGTAGATTTGAATGTTACTGTGCTTGACCAACCTGTTACAATGAGTGGCATTATCATTGATAATGACACTATCAACATTGACCAACCTGGAGCGATGTGTAGCACTGTCTTTCACAAAGACTCAGAGCACACAAATAACTCAGCGCACACTACTTCTGACATTGCCATGGATGTTGACAGCAAACCAATTGCTGACACACAACAACATCCTGAAGGTCATGATGCTGACAGCCAACAAGATGCTGACAGTAAACAAGATTACACAGCCAGAGTCACACGTGAACAGAAACGTGGACAAAGACCTGTGAGGTTTCTGTGTAACTTTATGCAAAGGGGGGTGGCTAAGAAAGCCTACCTGCCCATCACACTGGAAGGTGTCCTTGAGCGTGAAGCCCTCCTGGATGGCAGTTCTGATATAACTATTATGTCGGCCAAGCTGTTCGAGGAGCTGAGGACCGCCGCCAACGGTGTTGACGGGCAAATACCCTTTGAGGAATGTGCTATTGAGCTACAGGGTCTCGCAGAGACGAGAACAACCCTAACAGCCATAGCTATGGTTCACATGCAGATTGGCAAAACGACACTACACCACCCAGTGTATGTGTCCACACTTGACTCATTCCCATTTCTGGTTGGCCAAGACTTTATAAACCGTTTTGAAGCGATTATAGATTATGGTCAACAGAAAATGTGGGCAACAGTGAGAAAACCCCTGCCAATAAAAGTGCCTCCTCGTTGTGGTACAGACTGCCTAACCGCAGGTACCGCAGTGGCCACGAGGGACTCCCCAACCGTGGTCACAAGCCCGGTAAGTGAACCTTCAACTACAGATGAGACAGTAGAGACTCAACAGTTGGACCAGACTCTGGCCCGACAAGAGAACCTCCTCTGCGAGCTGACACAGTCAGCACTCACTGAACACTACCTACCACAGGTAGTGAAAGGTGTTGAGATCCAAGGATCCTACACCGAAGAGGCTGTACTGTCCTATGGGACAGGTAATTCAGCTATCAGCCAAGCTTTCGATGAAACCTTGGTTCAAGGACATGTGAGTCCTGGAAGTGGCAGTCCGCGACATGCTGACAGTCACTTGGATTTCAGTGTCACAGATTTTGAGGACCCCTCCTCCAACAAAAGGGGGGTGTACTCTCACTCTCTACCACAGGTAGTAGACTGTGTGGAGGTCCGAGGATCCCACACCACAGACGCTGTACTGTCCTCTGGGACAGGTACTTCAGCCATCAGCCAAGCTTTCGATGAAACCTTGGTTCAAGAGCTTTTGAGTATAGGACTACTCAGAGATGACATAGTTCTTACAGACTCAAAGAGCACCTCTTCAGTCATGAAGTGGGAAGACACACATCACAACGACAGTGACGCACCGCGGTCTGACCAGTCAGACACACCAGCGACTGCGCCGACAGTTGTGACACACCTGAATTACGCAGAAAGAGGTAAACGTACGGAGAAACGTTGGCCGAAGCCTATGAGGTTCCTGTACAAGCTTCCCGATACACTGCGTGAACGGCTTAAACCAAACCATGGCATCTTAACTCGTGCCCAAGGCCTTGACAATCTCAAGGTCCCCACCAATCTCAAAGAACTACAAAGTTTTCTTGGCGTGTGTAACTACTCGAACCAGTTCATAGAGAACTATGCAGACCTTGCGAAGCCACTGACTGAACTCCTAAAGAATGGCTTTCCATTCGTCTGGACTGACAAACAGCAGCAGGCAATGGACGCTCTTATAGACAGGATCAAGTCAGCCCCATGTTTAGTCTACCCAGACTACAACAAAGAGCTTTACTTGGAAGTGGGCTTCTCAGCTCGTTGCATAAGTGCTGGTCTGTACCAAATACACGACAGAGACAAACGTGTAGTAGCCTACGCCAGCAAGACGATGGCAGGACCCGAGTTGAGATTCTCAGACTGTGAGAAAGCTCTACTGACCACAGTGTGGGCAGCAGAACATTTCTCCGGCTACATTGGTGGACAGAAGATCGTTGTGGAAACACAACACCAGCCAGTGACATTCCTAAACAGCCAACGCATCAGAGATGGTGTGGTAACAAACTCACGTGTTGCAACGTGGCTCATGGCGCTTCAAAGTTTTAACCTAGACATACGTTATGGTCAAAACAAGAAGTCTCATCTGGGGACGGACTTGGCAATCTGCCAGAAGTGTACACAAGATGTACCAGCCACCCAGCCGCCGGTTGAGGTTAAACCCCCAGTAACTGAAGACCCGAATCACCACTTCTTTGATGACAATATCTGCAAAGATATGACAACATTGTACGTGGATGGATCTTCATTCCTCCGCGACAAGATCTGCAGAGCAGGTGTTGGAGGGGTCCTCCTCCAAGACCAAGAGCAGATAACTTTCAGCTACAAATTAGGATCTCAGACTTCTCGGTACGCTGAGATTGTCGTGATCATGATCCTAATAGCTCTCCAGATGGTAGTAGAACGCTCCATCAAGACCCTAGTCATCTGCACTGACTCTAACTATGCTCGTTTGAGTTTCGCTTGTCACCTTGCTGTGTGGAAACAGAACGGTTTCCTAACAAGCGACAGAAAAGTGGTCAAACACAAAGAGCTTTTCATAGCGTGTGATCACTTGGTGACATCACACGACTTACAGATCTACTGGAAGAAAGTTCCAGGGCATTCTAGAGTCCCAGGCGATGACAAGCACTACAATGACATTGCAGACTCCTTAGCCAAAGAAGGAGCCGACGAAGGTCCTCTATGGTCCTTCGACCCCTCCTGGTTAATCGAGACTCTGCCAACACAACCTTCAGTCAGAGTTATGGCAGTCACACGTGCACAGGCCGCAGCCAGACCTGCTGACAACGCAGTCTCTGTACGACCTGCACTGACTGACCCAGACATCATCCAACTACAAAAGTCGGATCCTGCTATCAACTCCATGATACTGTACCTGACTGATCCGAACAAAAATAGTCCGTCTAAAGACGAACTGGATTCCGATCCAGACCTTAAAGTCCTTTATCAGCTGCGCAAACAGCTAAACTACTCAAGGGCATCCTGACTTTCGCTCATGGACCAACGTCCTCACCTGTGTTCGTGGTTCCCCATGACCAAAGGGGGGTGATGTTAGTTCATGCCCATGATCTCCCGTCCGCAGGACACAAAGGAGATAAAGCCACGCTGACGGCATTAAAACAAATTGCCTATTGGCCTGGAATGAAAAAGGATGTCAAGGACTACATTGAAGGGTGCGTGGTCTGTGGCCAGTTTCAGCCAACCAGACCACTTCACAGAGCACCACTGCAAAGCAGAGGCATTGCATTCCCATGGTCTGACCTCCAGATCGACTGGGTTGGACCACTCACTAAGAGCTCTAGAGGAAATAAATATTTTCTCACGGTAACCTGTGCATTCACCAAATGGGTAGAATGCCTACCAGCTCCTAACGACACAGCACAAACCACTGCTATGTTGTTAATGAATCATATATTCTCAAGGTTTGGACTTCCCCTTCGGGTGAACTCAGACCAAGGTACACACTTCACAGGTGAAGTGATGAAAGAACTGTGGAAGACGCTAGGCGTCAAGGCCAACTTTCATGTCGGCTACCACCCACAGGCTTCAGGCCAAGTTGAGAGAGCAAACAGAACTGTGGTGAGTATTTTGAAGAAATACGTGGCTGCAAACCACAAGGACTGGGATGTGAAACTCCCTCTGGTCCTCATGGCCATAAGAGCCACTCCACACACATCAACTGGCATCTCTCCCTTCGAGATGATGACCGGTCGACAGATGACTCTCCCTCTACACCTGTTGTACCAACCAGGCGACGCCGTCATGGCGACAGCCTACACTACACAACAATACATGAAAGATTTGAATGTACACCTCAGAAACACTTTTGCTTTCGCCCAGAAAAACCTGGAAAGGTCCGCTGAAGGACGCAAGGCGTACTATGACCAGAAGGCCTCTCACAATGAACTCCAAGTGGGAGACAGAGTCTGGTACTATACGTTCGCCCCAGCAACCGGGAAAGGAGAGTCCGGGACCGGAACTCTCGCCCGCAAACTAATGCCCAGGTGGACTGGACCTCATCTGATAACAGACAAAGTGTCCTCAGTCGTCTACGAGATCAAAATCAGCAAAGGCCGCAAAGAGCCAATTGCTAAATGGGTACATCGAAATCAGATCAAACCTTACAAGGCGTTCAATGACTCCACAAAAGACAAAGATCTCACAAACTCACCGACTTCATGGGATAATAAGGTCGTCCAAACACAAGTTAGTAAATAAACTAATCAGGTTTAAACTACCATATTTCCCACCCTATAAGTCGCATTGTCCAACTTGAACTTAGAAACGCTAAGTCCAACACCCACAACAAAAACTAATCTTAACAACCATTTAAATCCACAAGATTTAAGTTGACCTCGGTCATAAAGTTGAGACCTGTTTTCTTGTGTGTTGCACTTTGGAATCTGACGACAAGAGTGTGTCGAAGCAGTGAAACGTTGTTTCCTTGTTGTTTAGTCATTACTGTTGTCATTATTTGAGATATTGTTGTGGTTCTGGACACTCCCAGCCAAAAAAGGTTTTGTATTAACATTGATTAATGAATGATATGGATTTAACTATGCCAACATGCAGTTCGTTTTGTTAAAACCCAATCGTCGAAGAGTCAATGTAGTTTAAAGCTACTTAAGGTACAATAAACTACACTGGTCTCATAATTTCTAAATTGAACCGATTCGATCGTTTCTATTCTAGATTGTCTATTTATTTTGATGAGTCTCGCCATAGACTTCAAAATTTATTAGGAATACCAAATCCTACGTCGTTCGTCTAAAAGACAACAGACATTTAGATCAAACTATATTTCATTTTTATTTTAGTTTAACCTAAACTAAGTAATGAATGGAGGAATAGTTTGGAATTAGAGGCCTTCGTTACAGAAGCCCTCCAAAATTCTATAGGTATAGATCCCTATATCTAATTTACAGAATTGATCCACCCCTTAATTGGTAATTATAGCTGATCTAAACCATGATAGCTTACATACCAGGTGCATATAGGTAGGGCCTAATGTAAAATCCCAATCATAAGCCCACCTAAAACCACATAATTGCATGACACATAGAACCAGAGTGGCACTGACTGGAGACCAACCAGCCAACAACCTTCGATGTGGGGACCTGCAGCTCCAACGCTTGGTCTTCAACCTTCATCCAAGGATCGCCTCCTCTGCGTCAATCGAGGGATCCCCTCTACATGCTGATTATGAAAACAATTGTTGCTGATCAATCAACAAAACTAATCGTTGTGGATTTACTGCTGTGGGATTACCGCTGTGGATTATAAGACTTTGTTTTCCAAAGGATCACAGACTTTGTTTTCCAAGAGTTAACAGACTCAGTTTTCCGAGGGATTAAAAGCTTACCGCAATGGGATTACCTACGAACAGTATGGAAGTTCCAAAAACTTTATGGGATTATAATTTTTGATTTTTTCTTTTCCACTCGCCGGATTACTTCAAGATCAGAGACAGTTCAAGGTTTCCTTTCGTGTTGGACCCCATCCCCAACGACTGGCGATGGCTTCCAAAAGGGGGGAGATGTAGTGGACATGACCTTGTCCACTTTTAAGACACCTGTGTACTTTTGAACTGTCCAGTGATGACCTTTACTGACCTCTCAGTGAAGCAAGACATTTACTACAAAATCATTCATTTAGCTATAATCTGATAAATATAGTCACCAAAAGAGACTATTTCTATCTTTGATTTGATCCTAATGTGATCAAAAGAATAACTTTTGTCATTCTCATGATGGTGCTTTTAAGCTGTGTTATTCTGTGAGAGTTAAACTGTGTCCACTGCTGTGTTAAAGGGAAATATCGGGTCACAGAGACCCGACTGTTCTGTTTAGAAATAAGAAGACAGTTTAATCAGTTGTTTTTCATTGAACAAGGCTCCAGCTTTCTCTGTCTGTTCCTAAACAAATCTCCCTCTGCTGCTGCTTGTTAACCTTGGGTTTGATAAGACAAATGAACTCCTCGACTGGTCCTTCCTTAAGTACTAGTCTAAGCTGTGCTGAAACGCTTCAGTGAGTTGCTGGGAACTTCAAAAGAGATGTGAACTTTCCCAAGAGCTGGACACGTGTGGTCAAGAGCTAACGACCGGCGTCTTCAGCTAAGGACTGATAACAGGCTGTTATGAGTCTACTTCGAACAAGCCGAGCTCAAAAACTTTGTTTATTCCCTCCTGGAATAAGTTTATCTTGAAGTCAGAGGCCTGAAGCTGACATATTCTCTGATGACCAACGCGGAAGCCAGGAGACGTTGAAACGTAAACTAAAACCAGTTTTGGACGTGCTGGGACTAAAGGACTCTGTGCATCTGAAGGCTGGTGTCTTCCCTCTTACCGGGCGGTCGTCAAAAGGTAAAGGAGCTGTTTACAAAACGTACCTGGATTTTAGCAGAAGTCTGATGGGAAGTGTCACTCTGGTCTCATGCTCAGGATAATGTTCTTCTTAATTCTTTCCTCCTATTTCTTTTCCCTCTCAACCTAAGCTGGAAACTATATTTTTAAGCTAAAAGAGCCCACAGACTAAATATGTTAACATCCAATATTTAAGTCTGTTGTGTTAAATTTAAGTGTGCTGACGTATTTGAATTGAAAGAAAGTGAAATCATGTCAATCAAGTGTAATGGTGTTAATTTAGTTGATTTATTTTAAATAAATGATAGTGTCTCTTTGACATATCAAACTAAGTTAACGTGTCCATTGTCACTTAATGGCTCTGTTTATTTATCCATCATAAAGATCACAGAAATATTGAATAAACTGAAAAAGAAGAGAATCCGTGAATTTACTATTCAATCTGAATAAGTAAATTAATTAAGGATAAAGAGGTCAGTATTAATATTGACCTCCTTTAACCCCTTTACACTCCGAACACCACTCTTGTCATCCTGAGCACGAGCAAATGTTCATCTGTGTCATCTGTAGGTGGTCCTGAGAACCACAAGAATCTCACTGCATCCCGGTCTCTCTCTGATAGCGATATTTGCAGAAATGCCTTTTTAATGTCCGCCATGTAGGCAATATGATGCAGCCTGAACTTGAGCAGAACATTCATCAGGTCCGGGTTTAAATTAGGACCTGTTATGAGGCAATCATTCAGGGATGGGCTTCCTTCTTCGTGAGAAGAGGCATCAAACACAACTCTTAGCTTCGTTGATGCCTTATCTTCCCTTATCACTGCATGATGAGGTAGATAGTATGTCACCTTGCTTTCAGCCATTTCCTCTCTTGGCACCTCCTCAGCCATTCCTTCATTTAAGTAGGTTTCCACTACTTCTTGATACCTGCTGTATAGCACAACATCTTTCTTTAGTTTTCTTTTCAAACTCATCAGTCTTTGTTTTGCAATGCGGTAATTGTCTTGGAGGGGTGGGTGTGCTTGTTGCCATGGTAACTGCACTTGGTAACGTCCATCTTTAAAGGTGGAAGTTTCTTCAAACCGTTGCAACACTTCCAGATCTTCTGGGCTCTCTTGCTTCTCACTTGTGATTCCTAGGGACTCAATCTCCCAGAATGCATGGAGCTGTTTGTCCATCTGGAAGTCTTCCTTAAGCTGAATGTGCATGCATGTTGTTTCTGACAAACTGGACATTATAACTGGGCCTTGGACCGCCCAGCCAAAGGCACTTTCAAGAGCCACCAAACTCTCAGTTAATCTTTCTATACGGCCTGTTACTATTTGCCAGTAATAATCAGAGCCGATTAGCACAGAAAGTTCAGGTTTATCTTCTCCAGGGAAATCTGCTATTTGGAGACCTCGCCTTTCCATTTCATTGCGTACATGTTCGCCTGGAACTTTCATCATTGCTGCACAGACCTTCTGTGTCACTACTGCTTCTATCTCAATGATCTGTCCTGTACCCCATACATTTTTTAAACATAGTTTCACTGTGTTACGTTCAACTGGGGTGGGAGCTGAAGAGCCAAATGTATGGAGCATAAGTGTCCCTTGCTTTGTGACAGGTAGTTGCAGTGCTCTTACAACATTCTCATGCACAAAACTACCTTGACTCCCTCCATCTAATAGGCAACGGACCATCTTCATGCTGGTAGGTCCAACCGCCCATGCCTTGGCTGTCTGTAGTAGCACAGTGTTTTCATTATCAGACTTGGTTTCCTCAGCTTGGGGAATTACAGAGGAAATAACAGTTTCCATATTGGTAGAGACTGAAGGGGGTGGGGTCTCGTTTTTGTCACAAAGAGCTATGTGATGCCTGCCGCCACATGTGGCGCATGACCCACCCTTAAATCTACAAAACCTTGCGATGTGTTTCTGTCCTAAACAAACAAAGCACCGACCAAGTCTCTTCAGTTTTTCTTTACGTGCTGACACCCCATGTTCTGGACAGTTTTCAGCCTTATGTTCAACACTGTCACAGAAGAGGCAGGTTTGAGCCTTTTGATTAGCAGTGTGGAGTGCAGCTGCTGATGTCATGCTTGGTTTCCTTTGCTTTATGTCAGTGGATCCATATGATTTACTGCCTAATCTGGGCCCAGGCAGGGTTTCCTTTTGATTGTATGATCTCATCATTTGCAAGGCTCTCTCTCTACTCTGAACTTCTTTCTGTAAAAACTCCAGCACCTGATGCACCTTCCACTCATCCTGATCTCCCCTCTGGCGACTGTACTCAAGAGACAGTTCTTCTGGTATCATCTGGAGCAGTATTGGGCATAACATGCCTCCATATGTGTCTGACACTACTCCTAGTGATTCTAAGCTTCTAATTTGAACTTCACATTCATCATACAACTGTCTCATAGCACTCACATCAGAGGATTTCTTTACAGGAGTCAAATTCAGGAGCTTTGACATATGAGCGTTTATTATTAAGTCCTTCCTTCCAAATCTGCTTTTTAGTATTTGAACTGCAGCATCATAGTTACTGTCTGTCAGAGTGAGACCTGCTACAGCCTTTGCAGCTGTTCCTGTTAGGTAAGTCTTCATGTATGTAAACTTCTCTCGTTTACAAAGAGCTTCGTTACAGTGAATCGCCGTCTCATATTGGCTCCAAAATTCTTGCCATAAACTAACATCTCCGTTGAATTTGTCAATTATTAGCTTAGGCAGCCTTACTGTAGCGTTCCTGTGATGTGTGGAGTTTACGTTGTTCCCACTCACTTGCGCCCGTCGGGGTTCTGTACTCACAGTTTCTGACGTCCTTATCATTTGTTTAGCACGTTCGTTCATACAGATGATGCGGTCGTTATACTCCTCTGCGAGTTCGGTTTCCGCTTCCATTTCATCCAGCTGAGTGTGCTCCTCAATAGCGCGGTTCAGCTCATTCAAACTGTCCCCTTTTGCCATTAACACAGCCAGCATTTCCCGCAAACGTCCGACGTCCGGGTCGTCCTTTAATAATTCACTATCAATCTGATTCAGTAGTCGCGTAGTAGAACTTCGTATTGTCCGGCGCTTCATCCTTGTTCTTTCAATACGCTGTTCTCCACTGTCCTGTCGCTCCGTGCCGCTTCTATTTTCATCAGCCATGTCACCTGCTCCCGGGTTTCGGCACCAGAAAATGTTGAATATTTTCTTTGACTGACTTCGAATGACGAAAAAAAGAGTCGGGCGGAATATTCAGATGAACTTTAGTGAAATAAAGGTGATGAACAAATCATACGTACAGATACATAACTGAGGGTCGAACAGAATCCTCAGAAAAACTGAAAACGTTGTTGCTATGGCAACCACAACAAACCAAGCAGAAAGCAGAGGCGGACTCAGCCGTTAGCTACCGTTCAACCATTACAAAGCATCATGGGATACGTAGTCCGCTTTCAGCCTGATACCAACTACAAACGTCAACCAAATCAATGTAGCGAACATCAAATATATAGTTACTGATATTAAATTATAATATCCTAAATAACAAGTCAGCAACAAATTCTCAACAGGCTTAAAGGGCTCTACCTGCATTCATAGAATCTGGGGTTACAGTACGTAACCAACGTTCTAATCCATGCAGGCTGTCGCCCTTTAAGCCACGCCCTAGTGGGTTAAAGGCGAAGCAGGACATGGTCCATGCCTCACTGGGTCTGACTGGAACCAACAACCTGGCAACCGCCACCCTCACTGAAGGTACTAGCAGGTGCGCAACCTGATACTGATGGTAAAACACAACATCAGTAGAAAAACAGAGTCAGAAGCAGGAACCACACGCTCGACTGACTCAGCTGTACGGTATCGCCCATCAATAAAGACAGAAACAACTGTGTCATTTAATCAATAATTTTATTGATAATGAAAGTTTTTACTCCGTTGCAACCCTGAGGACAGAAAATGTCAAAGAGGAGCTGGAGACATCTCGCAGATAAAAACGGATGAATGGAGTTACTGACGACCAGGAAGCTGCAGAGCAGATATCCTGTACCGACAGACCGTTGACCAAGGCAGTGGAATCCGCCATTCCTCAAGTGGAATGAGCTTTAATGCCCTCAGGAGGCTGTAGCCCAGCAGAACTGTAAGCTTGGGAGATGGCCTTACACAACCAATGCGACAACCGATGAGGGGTCAAAGGTTGACCCTGAGAGCCTTCTCTGAAATGTACAAAGAGCTTATCAGATTTACGTTTTGCGGCTGTGCGTCCTACATAACATCTGAGAGCTTGAACCAGGCAAAGCAAGTGAAGCTGCTCCTCCTCTGGTTTAGAGTGAGGAGGAAGGCAAAACCCGTCCAGTGTTCATTCATTCATTCAACCTTTATTTATACAGGCTAGCCTCGTTGAGTCACGGGGACTCATTTACAAGAGGGACCTGTCTCACTCACACCAAACAACCATCCACTCTCACACTCACACCTAGGGTCAATTTAGAGTCACCAATCAGCCTAACAAGCATGTTTTTTGGTCTGTGGGAGGAAACCGGAGTACCCGGAGGAAACCCACGCATGCACGGGGAGAACATGCAAACTCCACCCAGAAAGGCCCCGGACCGGGATTTGAACCGGCAACCTTCTCACTGAGAGGCAGCAGCTCTACCAGTTGTGCCACCGTGCTGCCCGTGGACTTGAATGAAGACGTTATGACCTTAGGTGTGAATGCTGGATTAGGCCTAAGTTCAGCAGAACTCCCATCTCCTTGTATTTTTAAGAAGGAAGGAGAAACAGACAGTCCAGAAAGGTCACTTACTCTTTTAGCTGACGTAAGAGCCAACAACGGAGCAGTTTTAAATGACAGGAACTTTAGTGGAACCTCATTTAGAGGCTCAAAAGGATCCTTAGTTAGTGCGTTCAACACAGTAACCAGTAGGGATGGGAATTGATAAGAAATTATCAATATCAATGCCTTTATCAATGTCGTTTATCGATTCAATTCCTTATCAATTCTGTTATCAATTCTCATTTGGGTAATAAAATATAGTAAACCATTTGTGTTCATAAAGAATTTAATGATCTTTCACCAAAACCAAAAATATATGTAGTATTCCTATTTGATGAAGTTTTATTGTTTATTAGGAATTTCCTAATAAACAATAAAACAATCAAAACAAACAAGCAATTTTTGTTCAGAAAAATTAACATATCTGCTTTCTCAGGAAGGATACGGAATCTTTCAGGACTGATCGTATCCCCAGCTGTGGAGAACACCCTCTCAGATGGGGTGGAGGATGCTTGTACGAGATACTTCTTAGCAAAAGATGATAATAGGGGCAGTGTGTCCTTCTTCATCCACAACCAGAGGGTTGGGCTGTCCTTTGTTGGAATTGTTAGGCTTCTGTACAGTTGTATTTCACGATCCAGTCTCTGCCAATCTGCAATATGAACAAAACAAACATTTATTAATTGCTTTATTTATTCTAATTTTGTCTTTTCCCCACCAAGCATTGCATACTTGTCATTTTCCATGGGCTTTCTTAGCCGTGGGTCTACAGCTGTAGCTTGGATCGCAGGAAACTGTTCACAGAACCTCTCAATCATAAAAAACAGAGAGTTCCATCTTGTCCTCACATCCAATACCAGCATGTGCTGGGGCAACTCTGAAAGGCACACACATGAGGATTAGTTTAAATTACTTTAGCTGACTTTGATAAAAATATTTAAAATGCATTCTTACTGAGGAGTTGTTGCTTCTCTTTGAGGACCACTTTTGCCATGTGAGACCTCTTCATCCACACGACCACCGAACAAATTCTTGCTGCCCAGTTGGAAACTGAACTGCTGTTGTACAGCTTCTCCCTGCTTCCATGAAAGGAGAAGCTAAGTAATGTTGGTGTGCTAGTAGCACCACTCGTGCTAACACTACTAGCCTCTGACCTAGCCAGACTCCGGCAATCCTCGTCAACTAAATGTTATTACAGGAGAGGGAGATTATTTATAAAATACAGTGGAAGCAGTATAGCTAAAAGGTAACAAGTGAAAGAATTTGACGTTACCTGCTGTAACATTTACAACGGAGGTGGACGCTTTCTCTTCCACTTCCTTCTCCTCCAAGCAGCGTGTTAAAAACGGTACATTTCTTCAAAATCACTGCATGCTGAGTGGCCAAATGCTTCTGCATGTTCGACGTATTTCCTCCCTTTATCGTAATGGACGTGTTGCATGCGTTACAAGTAGCCCTGGTCTCATCTTTTTTCGTGAAATGAAGCCAAACGCTTGAGCGCTTCCTCCGCGACGCCATTTTGAACACCATAGATATCATATATAGACACCACCATGCCACCACCACTCGGGGACGGCGCATGTCTGTGATGTCAGCGCTTAAATACGTCACCACAATGAGTCTGCAGAACCGATAAGCTGAATCGTTAATAATAATAATGTCACATTTTTGTCATCTGTGTATGTAAGACATGCAACCTACAATTCCATGGAATTGGACTATTAAGAACCGGTTCTCTAACAGAACCGGTTCTCAATTCCCATCCCTAGTAACCAGGTCCCATTGAGGAGCCAAGGACCGTGAAACTGGCCTAAGATGGCGAACACCCCTCAAAAAACGTCTCATTAGGGGATGATTAAACACTGTTCTATCATTAAACCCCTCATGACATGATGAAATTGCCATAGCATATGTTTTAATGGTGCTGAAAGCCAAATTTCTGTCTAGCAATAGTTGTAGGAAAGATAAAATTGGACCCAAGTGACATGAACATGGGTCCAGATGTCTCTCCACCAGAGATGGGGACTCGAGTTTGGGACTCGGACTCGAGTCGCACTTAAGTCGCAAAAACAGAGACTTCAGACTCGACTCGGACTTGCATTCACTTGCATTCAAAAGACTTCCAACTCGACTCGGACTTGCATTCAAAAGACTTCCAACTCGACTCGGACTCGCCATTTGAGACTCGTGAGCATCGAGAATTGTTCTGAACCGGGACTAACTGTGCGGTTTTCCCGAAATCGTTCAAAATATTAATTTGCGATTCCTATGTTCGATGCTAGTTAGCCAACCGGAAGTAGCCGCCACCGAAAACCAACGAAGAAGAATCCACCGGAAGTGTGCATCTGCTATCGATAGCGTACTAATTTAATAAAATGACCAGTCAGGTCAGTGCAGCACTTGCAATAATTTTCTATCATGCAAAGGAGGGTGGAGAAGTAAAATAGTGTCCCGTCTTTGACGTACTCCACCGGATTATTTTTGCTTCGTATCCGACCGGAAGTACAGAGTGGTCCGTCTGCAAAACGCTCCGCCGAACTTTTCGCTGATCGCTACCTCTTCGGCTCCATGATGGTAAATAAATAAACTATAAACTACATCTCATACCAACATTAAGGCAGCTAACAAGTTATACTCCGCTTAAAGCGGTAAGTCAGCTCAAATACAAACACGATGCTAACGTTAGCTCGTTTTTTTTTCTTAGACAAACGACCTGAAATGGCTTCACAGTGTTCACCAGTGACTGTCCAAGGTAAATACTGTACGTCAGTGTAACCGAGTGCCACAAAACAGTTACAGCATATGTTGTGAAAAGGTTGCATCCCTTTTCAGATGTGGATTCAATTCAACCATGGATTGCACTTACATTGCACTCAAATCCAACACTTATTAACATTCTTAATTCATTTAAAGTTCTCTGTGTCTTTTAAAATGTTTTAATGTCTCTAGTTTTCATTATTATATAATTTCTGTTTATGTTCTCTTTCATTCCATTATGAGTGAATGTCACAGTTTGAAGAATTATTGAATAGGTTAGTTAGGCAATAACAACAGAGCTAATAATTGTATACATTCTCAGTCTTAAAAATGATTTAATAATCTCTTTTTACTGATAATACTGATAAACCTGTTGTTTGTTTAGGAACCTCCCTGCAGTCTGTCCAGAAAGTCTCCACTGGAGGAGCGTTTTGCTGAGGAAAAGGCACAACATAATTTCACAGCTCCATGTCCATGAAGAAACAAATGGAGAGAGGGCTGCAGATACCAGGACATCCCACCAGCTGTTCTGTCTGAAGATCCTGCTGCTGGTGGAACCAGGTTAGCCCATCAGTGGGAGCTCAGTAACATGACTGCAGCATCAGACACTGGACAATATTATTTGTACTGTATAATAATAATAATACTGTATATGTTTGTGAGTCCTCCATGTTGGCTCTCTGCCCTGTGAGAAATTCATAGTACCGGTAAATGTAACAAAAAGGAAAAAGTTCATAGCATTAAATTCAAACAGAAGTTCAAATTATTTCATCCTGAAATAACTCTGGCTAACTACTGTAGCTTTTTTATAACATGGAGTTAAACTCAAAGCAGTCTCCTCAGATAAATAGTGTTACCATTATTTTTATATT
>JBBPBX010084518.1:0-15286 GCA_038048925.1 Garcialebias charrua
TTACATTAAAAGCTCGTTGTAGTTTAGTTCTTTCTGATCAGAAATGGTACATAAGATGTTTTTGAACCCCCACAGTTTCATAAACATTTTTAAATCCCCAGTGTCTCTGTGGAAGTGAAACTCCAAGGCCAGTCTGGCCTTGACGTTGCACCTCCACAGAGACACAGCATCAAGGTGAGGTCCATCCTGCAGTCTGTCCCTGCGAGACAAATAAATTGCCATCTTTGCCTCAGCGATTAAAAAATTTAAAAGTTGGGACTTGTCTTTAGTAGCTCTGCTGTAAAATACACCATTAATGAAAACTGAATGGGTAAAAAGTGTGTCAAAAAGGTTAAAAATCTGTATTAAGAGATTAAAAAAAACTGTTAGTCGTGCACAATCTATAAAAACGTGAAAAACATTCTCTGATAAACTGCAAAAAGGACACTCGTTTAAAACTCCAGGACTGATGATAGATAAAAAAGAGTTCGTTGCAATGGCGCCATGAAGGACCCTCCATTGAAGGTCACCAGTCCGTTTTTTTATCGGAAGTTTATAGAGTGTTCTCCACTGGGGCTTCTGTTCTCCGAACTTGTTGTCCCAGACACTGACAGCCCTGTTGTGCAGAGTCCTCTTGTTCAGCACCTTGACACAGGTCCGGTACAGGACTTTTGAACCTGATCCGCACAAGTCCACCTTTGGGCCTGTGGTACGAAGCAGGGGACCGCTGCTGTCCCCGAGGTCAGGATCCAGGTGGGTCTCCGGAAACGGGTCTGTTGGATCAGGCGGACGACCCTCTGTGGACCACAGCTGCAGGAGACACCTCTCACCAGCTGTCAACCTCTCCTTCAACAAGTCTATGAAGCGCTGCACCAGTCTGGCAGACCGGACTCCGAGCAACGAGGCCACCTCTTGGACGCTGGAGAAATCTGGTCCAGCCGTCTCCACCAGCCGCCTCAGGGTCACCGTCCCAGACCTGCAAAGCGCCGTCGACAGCCCCGGCATGGTGCTGTCAGAGACATCCAATCTCGCTCCACAGACTAAAGGTTCTTCTAAAAGCCAATGCAGAGAATTATTCGTGTTTGTTCTGTTGAATTTAAAAAAGGAGCACAGTTTAAAAACACTCTGATAAAACTGAGGTAACCCCTTTAACTGTAAACAGCCGACATTGGTCAGAAACAGAGCAGCATCCAGCCCCAAACCGCTCACGCACCTGAGGATGCAGCTGGCCACGTCTCTCCACACTGTGTCAGCAGGTCCTGCCAGGTATTTTTGGAGGAACTGCATTCTAAAAGCGGCCGTTCTGCTGGCCAGGTGGACAAGGCCTTGTCCCCCCTCCTCTCTTGGTAAAAACAAAACCGACTGTGGCACCCAATGTCGACCGTTCCAGAAGAACTCCACCATCTCAGACTGCAGTTTTACCAGCAGGTCTGGAGGTGGATCTAGAACGGCTAGTTTGTGCCACAGCTGTGATGCGACCAGGTTGTTTAAAACTAGCACTCTGCCTCTGTAGGACATCTGGGAGTGCAGCCATTTCCATTTTTTTATTTTTTGTCTAAACTTTTCTTCGACATTTTCCCAGTTTTTCTTTATCATATTCTTTTCCCCTAGGTAAATACCGAGGTATTTGAAACCGTCTCTCATCCACAGGAGGCTTTGAGGGAGAACTGGGAGCCCTTCAGGCCACTCACCCACGGCGAAGGCTGTGCTCTTTCCCCAGTTCACCCTCGCAGCAGACAGAATGGAAAAACTCTCGGTAACCTTCCTTAAAATGTCTACATCCTGTTGGTTTTTTATAAAAACAACAACATCGTCAGCATATGCGGATAAAACTATGTTGTTGTCAGAACCGGGTAAAGTAAAACCATGGACGCTTAATCGGATCTTTTGGAGGAGGGGTTCAAGGGAGAGTGCGTAGAGCATCCCTGAGAGTGCGCAGCCCTGCCGAACACCTCTACACACTCTAAAAGGAGCACACAGGCTACCATTAATCTTCAGCACACTCTCAACATCACTGTACAGCACCTTGATCTTGGCTACAAAACCAGCGCTGAACCCGAACTTTCTCATGGTTTCCCAGAGGAGGTCGTGTTCAACACGGTCAAAAGCCTTTTCTTGGTCGAGTGAGACCAAGGCTGTGTTCAGACCTAATGAACTGGAGACTTCCAAAACGTCTCGAATCAGGTAGATGTTATCTACCATGGACCTACTGGGGACGCAACAAGTCTGGTCCCGATGGATGACCTGCTCCATAGCATCTCTCATCCTAGTAGCTAGGACCTTGGAGAGGATTTTGTAGTCGGTGCAGAGTAGGGACACCGGGCGCCAGTTCTTCATCTCCTGCAGGTTCCCTTTTTTTGGCAGGAGAGTAATGACTGCCCTGCGGCATGACAGTGGGAGTGAGCCAGTGTTCAGACTGTCGTTGAAGACACCCAGCAGATCTTCTGCTAAAATGTCCCAGTAGGCTTTATAAAATTCCACAGTGAGTCCATCTATGCCGGGTGCCTTCTGGCCTTGCATGCTCTGGAGGGCTGTGTGGAGCTCAAGAAGCCCCAGGGGGCGCTCCAGTTGTGCGTTGGTCTCCTTAGAGACCTGGGGTAGTCCACTGCAGAACTCCCCGAACAGTTCATCATCTCTCTCGTATTCGCTTTGGTATAACGAGGAGTAGAACTCCACAGCCCTCCTCCTGATCTGTCCTGGCTCACTCAGCTGCTGCCCGGTGTCTGACAACAGAGAGTGGATGACTTTGTTCTGCCCGTTTTTCCTCTCCAAGCTAAAGAAGAAGCTAGAGGGAGCATCCATTTCTGTGATGTTTTGCATCCGGGATCTGACCAATACGCCCTGTACCTTCGCGTCCAGTAGGTTGGTTAAAACTAACCTTTTTGCTTTGAGAGCTTCAAAGTGCTCTCGGTTTCCTGTGGAGTCACTGAGTCGTTCTAGCTCCACTATATCAATCTCCAGATCTTTGATAGATCTGGTGATGTTGCGAGTGACGTTGACAGTGTGCTGCTGACACAGCAGTTTTATTTCAACTTTACAGTTGTCCCACCATTGCTGCAAACACGTAAAATCACCCTTCCTCTGTCTAAAAACCTCCATAAAATAACTCAGAATCTCCTTAAAACTACGGTCATGAGTTAAGACTGAATTAAAATGCCAGTAGGCGCTCTTAGGTAAAATGTTTCTGATAAAAACATTACCTAAAATCAGCGAATGGTCTGTAAAAGCTACTGGTAAAATCTGACAAGCTTTAAAAACATTAAAATGATGTTTAAAACAATAGAAGCGGTCGAGACGAGCTAAAGAAATGCCATTTTCTTTAAGGTGGGACCACGTGTACTGCCTGGAGTCTGCATGCATCCTCCTCCATACGTCCACCAGGCCATGATACGTGATCAGCTGCATCAGGACACGCTGGGCTGCCGGGTGGGGCTCTGCGTGATTGCGGTCTAAGAATTCATTTTCAGTGCAATTGAAATCCCCTCCTAAAAAAACATAATCTGAGGACCCACAATCTCCCAACCTTTCCCCAATTTTTTCCAAAAAACACTTTTTCTCTGCATTGGCAGTGGGAGCATAAATATTTATAAAAATTACAGTAAAATGTTCAAAAACAGCTTTGACTAAAAGACATCTCCCTTGAATAATGTGCTGCACTTCTGTATGGCTGGGAGTGAAAGTGTTGGAGAAAAGGAGTCCTACTCCTGCACTCCAACCAGAAAAAGAAGAAGATTATTTGTTAGTTAATGTTACTTGTAACATTTTTGGTCACAATGTCAGTGCTTGTAATTTAAAACCAGATTAAGATTAGTTGTCTAGATGGACAAATAGAAAGTCCTGGTTAAATGTAATAATGTTTTATGCTAATATTTTAGATGGATGGATGGATGATGGATGGATGGATGGATAATGGATGAATGAATGATGGATGGATAATGGATGAATTGAGGATGGATGTATGATGAATGATAATGGAGGGATGCTGGATGGATTGGTTGATGGATGATGGATGAATGGATTCATTCATTCATTCAAGTTTATTTGAACAAGGACAGTACAATAAACAATGTTACATGTTAAAAACGAAGCAACCGTTGTCTTGTACACA
Source organism: Garcialebias charrua (assembly GCA_038048925.1). Lineage (NCBI taxonomy): Eukaryota > Metazoa > Chordata > Actinopteri > Cyprinodontiformes > Rivulidae > Garcialebias > Garcialebias charrua. The sequence goes on from JBBPBX010084518.1 coordinate 4,088, forward strand.
GGATTTCTAGCCATAGGCTAATTTGCAAACCCAGTCCTTGGTTGGACTTTTATATAAAAACAGCTAAAATAAAATTAAAATTTGATGATGGGTGGATGATGAATGGATTGATGTATGTATGTATGTATGTAGAATAGAATAGAATATATCTTTATTGGCATCGTCGATTGTACCGGGGTACAAAACATTGCGATTGGCGCACGTACCATCCTTAAGAGGGACGTACGCACGGAAAGCCGCAGCAGAAATTAATCCGTGCCGCCAAACAATCAGATATGGAAACAAAGGAAGGTTACAATAGGAAAATCATTGGTATTCAAAAAAGAATCTATCACATTTTGTCTTAGGTCATTCTATGATAAAGTAAAAAAAACTCTACCAGCTCAGCACAAGATAAGACAAAGGACATGTTGCATTTTGGTGGCGGAGCAGGGAGATAAGTCTGTGAGCAATCGTTCAGATAAGCACAGTCTGCAGATGGGCTCAGCCGGCTCCATCTGAATGCACACAGAGACCTCTGGGGGGGGGGACAGTTATTCCAACAGCTTCAGACTCCAGGAGAGGTTTGCAGTCAGCCTTTTTCAAGGTTGCTTGGGGTGTCCCGATTAGATTAGTTGCTTTATTTATTTTTCAGGGCAGGCTACAGTGTACTCTGACTGTAGCCTTGAGTCCAGGTGCCGTCTGGGTCCAAATCGTCCGAATCATGTGAGCTTCCATTCAATCCGAGCTACAGGTACCCGTCTCCCGCCTGATGAAGCCCGCTCGGCTGTAAACAAGTCCCAAAACGCACCGCAGGTCTGCGGTCGTCCACCACTGTTCCCATCGTGCGATTCAGCTCGAACAACAGCTGGTTCATTGAGGTCACAGCTCGGATCAAAGAGTCGTTCTGAGCAGGAAGTTTCGCCAGCGCGTTGATCGCCGCGGAAGTCTTCCTCAGTTTCCAGTAGCAGAATCCCCCGTATAAGCCAAAGAGAAGCGCACCTGCTACCATAAGTCTAATTATCCACAGATCTTCCACGTCCTCGACTGAAAGAACGGTCAGACACATCATCTTCCACTCTCCCACGAATCCATAATGTAACAAACCACATGCGTGTCGAGGGGGCACGCCGGTTCTCCTGGTCCGGAGCGCTTCGTGGAAAAATTTTTATTGATAGAGGAGACAGCCCACGCAATTAAATCCATGTTCCAAGTTGCTTCGAGTGAGCACTGAAGAGTTACAGACGAGACAAAAATGCAAAAGCAGGGAGGAGGAAAACTTAGGGCTGGAGCGGAGCAGAGAAGAGATGCGACCTGCTTCGCCAAGAGCCGGAAGAGTATGTATGTATGTATGTATGATGTATGTATGGATGTATGGATGTATGGATGGATGTATGGATGGATGTATGGATGGATAGATGGATGGATGGAGGGATGGCTAGAGGAATGGATGATGAATGGATTTATGGATGATGTATGGATGTATGGATGGATGGCTGGATGGATGGATGTAGGGATGGATGGACAGATGTAGGGATGGATGGATGGATGGATGGATGTAGGGATGGATGGATGGATGGCTGGATAGTGGATGCACAGACAGACAAAGACTTTCTTTAGCTGGTCTTTGATATTCATGAAAAAGCATTACATGTTATACATTGAGCATGATTAGCACCTTCTTCAACAACGTTCTCTGGAGTAAAAACATCTGGTTCATATCTAATCTGTGGCAACTGTTTTCATGTGGATGTGTTTGAAAGGAGAATACCAAAGATCTCTCTCTCCTGAAACCCTGTGGGGTAAAAACTGAAAGTTATGCACCATAACTCATGTTCCCTGAAGGAAGGGAACGAGGTGCAACACTATTGCTATGGAAATTGCACCCCCGCGCGATTACCTGAAGGAATACATTCATGCCTTTACGGCAGGGGGTGTCAGCGTCACCCCAGAGACCCCGCCCTCTGGGTACTTAAGATGCGGACGCCCATCCTACTTTCTCCAAATGCACTTCACCGAGCTTCAGCATTGAAAAGGGCCAACTGTGTTGCACCTCGTTCCATTCCTTCAGGGAACATGAGTTATGGTGCATAACTTTCAGTTCCCTTATCAGCCGGTCTCTCAGTGCAACACTATTGCTATGGAAACGTAATTCATTCATGCCCTTGAAATGCTCAGTAAAATGCATGCTTGTGAGAACTTCTGCCTTCATACATTAGGCATCACTTGGCCGCTCTCTACTGTGTGTTAGAAAGAACAGCCTGAGTGACATCACACGCAGTGACGTCCAAACTGTAATGTTTTGCAAAAGTGTTCGTTGAGCTCCAGTTCGCAGCTGCACAGATGTCTGCAACTGGTACACCCTTGAACAGTGACTACGAGGCGGCCAAGCCTCGAGTAGAGTGGGCACGTACCCCAGAGGGCACCTGTTGACCTTTGCTACTGTACACCCTCTTAATGGCCTCAGTCACCCAGTGTGAGAGGCGTTGCTTTGACAGGGCCCTGCCAGTAGCTGGGATGGCAAAACATACAAACAGCTGGTTTGTTTTCCTCCAATCCATTGTTTTTTTCAATGTAAGCACTTAAAGCCCTAACAGGGCCGAGTGCTCTCAGCCTCCTCTGTTCCTCAGTGAGGACAGGAGCAGAAGGAAATGAAGAGAGTTCAAAGTCCAGACTTCTCAGAGTCAGAGTCAGAGTACTTTTATTAACATTGCACAAGTTTGCATCAGTACAGCGTGAATATGTACGCACAGTCATCCGGAAGGGGGCGAGTGTGTGAAGCTGCTGCTAATCAGACCACATGAGACATCATATCACATTATGTTCTTCAGCGCGGCCTCTCCCATCCGTATCGGGATGAAGGTCAAAGGTGTGAAAACAAGGAAAGAACCATGAGGGTCACAGCGTTGGTATTAAAAAAAGATGTATCACATTTTGTCTTTCATGACACCATATGAGACAGAAAAAACTATACCAGAAGCACATTTAAGACAATCACATGTTGCATTTTGAGACTGAGGCAGTGAGATTTCTGTCCATGAGACATTCCAGATAGCAAACAGTTCTGAGGTGAAACCAGCCGGCCTCCGATAACGCTCATAGAAAAGTTCTCCGGGGGAGGGGGGATAGTGATAGGTGCAGCTGTTTGCCTCAGAAAACACGTCTCAGGAGAAATTTGACATCTAGCCTTTTTCAAGGCTGTTTAGGGTAAGTCAGTAGTGGTGGACGCTAGACCGCTAGGTAGCGCTAATGCGCTAATCCGCTTATAGCGTACCTAAACAATTTGTTAGCTTTACAGCGGATTGACTAACTTTTATAATTCATACGCGGATTTGCGCTATTTTTATTTAAAATGTAGTACCGCTAATAACTAATTATCTATCAGTAAAAACAAAAAAAACTTATTTACAGGCCCGGACGACTGCTAACAGACCATATCCTGTCAGCGTCGGATGTGGTCCGTGACAAAAAAGCGTCCCCTCAGTCTCTTTGCTAGAGCGAGCGCTCTCAGTTAGCAGCCAGTGTGTTACTCTGCAGCCTTATTGCTTGTTTTCGAAGAGTCAGACGAAGAGTTTTTAACATGGAGGGTGAACTTATGGATGTTTCTCAGCGGCCTACGCGACGCGTCTGGATTTTAAAAAGTATTTCGCCATTTGCCCTCTTCAAAATGGCGGCCGCGACGGCCACAGAAGATAAGGACTTTCCATGAAAACACGGTAAAAACAATTATTTCTTTGCTGAGAAAAAATATATTTCTTAGCTGACTTTATAGCACAAGGTTTTTCTGAGCTTAACCGGTTCAAATGGTCAAATCTGCTGGATTTAAAAAAGTATTTCGCCATTTGCCCTGTTCAAAATGGCGGTTAGCGTGTTAGCATTAGCGTCCGCTAGCATTGGTAATACATAAGTGCTTTTGAAATTGCGGACCTGAATAAATCAATAAGCGCTTTAGAAATAGCAGAACTAATTTTTGGATTAGCGCTGCCCAGCACTGTAAGTCAGATAAAGAATACAAATATATTTTACTTCAGGCAGACAGTATAATCTCCTTCAGCCTTGAGTCCTGCTGGGCAACTCTGATTTGGTCCAATTCGGGATTTTTTCCACTGATCCAAGCTATGGCCCTAAGATGTTGACCAACAGCGTCCAGAGTCCCAATCCGAGCGGATGATCTGCGATCCTCAGATCGTGTTCACTTTCCAGAATAGCTCGTAAACAGCTGATTTCCGAGGTCACAGCGCAGATAAAATCGGGTGCTCCAGCATTAGGTCCTGCTGAATCATCATTTGCCGATAGGCCAGTGCTCCACAAAACGCCAAAAAGAGCAAAGCGTTGCCATCGTAATCCAATTTAATCCAGATTCTTCACATTCCCTCATAGCACACAGCGAGCGAGACGCTCACCATTCCATCGAATCCATGGCGTATCCTCTCGTTTCGTCTGCGGGGATGGGCCGGCTCCCCCGTGCCTTGCCTTTTGTTGAAATCTTTCAGTAGAGTTGATTTCCCATACCATCCAATTCATCTTAATCTTCGTTTGAGTGCTTCATGAGAAGCTGCAGACAAGACAAGAAGCANAAAAGCGACTGCCTCCTTCAACAGCCAGAACAGAAAAGAGCAGACTCTGATAGATCCTGTTCTTTAAATCAAACAGGGTGTCCACTCACACCTGATCATCATCATTGATTGAAAACACCTGACTCTAATTTCACCTTCAAATTAATGATAATCCTAGAGGTTCATATACTTTAACCATCACAAATTTGTAATTTTGTATCATTTTCATCAATAAATAACCAAGTATAATATTTTAGTTTAACTGGATTCTCTTGATCTACTTTTAGGACTTGTGATAAAATCTGACGAAGTTTTAGATCATATTGATGCAGAATTACAGAAAATTATAGAGTTCACAAACTTTCAAACACTGCTGTATTTATTGCAGATTATGTGAAGAACTTTCTGTTTACTTTTAGATGTAATAAATCTTCAAGTCAGTATGCAGCTACTTATGCAAAGAGCAGTAAGCTCACATCAAGTGACAGAATGTTGAATTCCAAACAGCCTCTGATTAACTTTGTGCAGAGAAGAACTGTTGCTGCTTCGAGAAGAAGGTGACAAGAAGATCATTGAGCTAGAAGGACAGTGCCAGGAGCTGCAGTCAGTCATTCAGCAGGTTTCTGAAGACTTCCACATGGTCAGCTCCAAACACAAGCTGCACAGGATGTGCATCTGCTGAGCTCTTCAGGGATTCATTGTCATCTTTCTTTATTTCAGTCCCAGAATATGGTATCGGCTTTAGAGACATCCCTGCAGGAGCTGCAGACTGAACATGACACCCTGAAGGTGCAACAGCAAAAGGTCAGAAGAAAAGCAGCACAAACGTCAAATCTTTAACAAAAAGTAAAATATCACAATCCAGTAGTGGTCAAATGAGATGTTACGGACTGTGAGATTTAGTTAAATGTTACTTTTTAAAGTGAAAAACTTGTTTTCTGACATCAGGCTTCTGTGACCGAAGAGGACAAAGAGCGCCTTTTAGTGGAGCTTCAGAAGAAGGTTTCTTCTTTAGAGAGACGACTGCAAGGGAACCTGAGCCAGGACGAGCATCTACACGAGCTTCTCCAGGAGGTGGGATAGACTTCCATTTCAGAGTTACACACATACTTTTACAGAGTCAAACACATCTGAGCCACGCGGTGTTTGCCGACAGTTTTCGGGGGGTGGGGTGCGGGTTCAGCATGAGGGAAGAGGCTCCCTTTAGCTTTTTAGCTGGCACACTTGTATTATTTATTATGATCTAGCTTAACTTTACATCAGTTCAGACAGGTGGGGGGTGGGGGGAGCTTCTTTGACAACAAGCCACATCATCTGTGCTTTCACAGAGGGAGAAACAGGAACCTGAACCTACAGTAAAACATGGAGGTTCTGCGTTGTTGGATCTGGCACAGAGTGCATTGAATCTGTGCAGTGTGTGTCTGAAGACCATCAAGTCTTTCTGGAGCTAAATGTTCTGTCCAGTGTCAGAGAGCTTGGTGTCAGTCACATGTCATGGTCCTCCAGGATAATGACCCAAAACACACAGCTAACAACACCCAAGAATGGATCAGAACCAAACATTGGACTGTTCTGAAGTGACCTTCTGACCCATGTTCTGAATCCTGTTGAACATCTGTGGAAGGAGCTGAAACATCTGGAGAAGAAAGCCTTCAAACCTGAGACAGTTTGATCCTGAGGAGTGGACCAGAACATCTGTGGACAGGTTGGACCAGAACACCTGTGGACAGGTTGGACCAGGAACACATGTGGACAGGTTGGACCAGGACACATGTGGACAGGTTGGACCAGAACACATGTGGACAGGTTGGACCAGAACACATGTGGACAGGTTGGACCAGAACACATGTGGACAGGTTGGACCAGAACACCTGTGGACAGGTTGGACCAGAACACATGTGGACAGGTTGGACCAGAACACATGTGGACAGGTTGGACCAGAACACATGTGGACAGGTTGGACCAGAACACATGTGGACAGGTTGGACCAGAACACATGTGGACAGGTTGGACCAGAACACATGTGGACAGGTTGGACCAGGACACATGTGGACAGGTTGGACCAGAACACATGTGGACAGGTTGGACCAGAACACATGTGGACAGGTTGGACCAGGACACATGTGGACAGGTTGGACCAGGACACATGTGGACAGGTTGGACCAGGACACATGTGGACAGGTTGGACCAGAACACATGTGGACAGGTTGGACCAGAACACATGTGGACAGGTTGGACCAGAACACATGTGGACAGGTTGGACCAGACATGTGGACAGGTTGGACCAGGACACATGTGGACAGGTTGGACCAGAACACATGTGGACAGGTTGGACCAGGACACATGTGGACAGGTTGGACCAGGACACATGTGGACAGGTTGGACCAGGACACATGTGGACAGGTTGGACCAGGACACATGTGGACAGGTTGGACCAGGACACATGTGGACAGGTTGGACCAGGACACATGTGGACAGGTTGGACCAGGACACATGTGGACAGGTTGGACCAGAACACATGTGGACAGGTTGGACCAGGACACATGTGGACAGGTTGGACCAGAACACATGTGGACAGGTTGGACCAGAACACATGTGGACAGGTTGGACCAGGACACATGTGGACAGGTTGGACCAGGACACATGTGGACAGGTTGGACCAGGACACATGTGGACAGGTTGGACCAGAACACCTGTGGACAGGTTGGACCAGGACACATGTGGACAGGTTGGACCAGAACACATGTGGACAGGTTGGACCAGGACACATGTGGACAGGTTGGACCAGAACACATGTGGACAGGTTGGACCAGGACACATGTGGACAGGTTGGACCAGGACACATGTGGACAGGTTGGACCAGAACACATGTGGACAGGTTGGACCAGAACACATGTGGACAGGTTGGACCAGAACACATGTGGACAGGTTGGACCAGGACACATGTGGACAGGTTGGACCAGAACACATGTGGACAGGTTGGACCAGGACACATGTGGACAGGTTGGACCAGGACACATGTGGACAGGTTGGACCAGGACACATGTGGACAGGTTGGACCAGGACACATGTGGACAGGTTGGACCAGGACACATGTGGACAGGTTGGACCAGAACACATGTGGACAGGTTGGACCAGAACACATGTGGACAGGTTGGACCAGAACACATGTGGACAGGTTGGACCAGGACACATGTGGACAGGTTGGACCAGGACACATGTGGACAGGTTGGACCAGACACACATGTGGACAGGTTGGACCAGGACACATGTGGACAGGTTGGACCAGAACACATGTGGACAGGTTGGACCAGGACACATGTGGACAGGTTGGACCAGAACACATGTGGACAGGTTGGACCAGGACACATGTGGACAGGTTGGACCAGAACACATGTGGACAGGTTGGACCAGAACACATGTGGACAGGTTGGACCAGGACACATGTGGACAGGTTGGACCAGAACACATGTGGACAGGTTGGACCAGAACACATGTGGACAGGTTGGACCAGGACACATGTGGACAGGTTGGACCAGAACACATGTGGACAGGTTGGACCAGAACACATGTGGACAGGTTGGACCAGAACACATGTGGACAGGTTGGACCAGGACACATGTGGACAGGTTGGACCAGGACACATGTGGACAGGTTGGACCAGGACACATGTGGACAGGTTGGACCAGAACACATGTGGACAGGTTGGACCAGGACACATGTGGACAGGTTGGACCAGGACACATGTGGACAGGTTGGACCAGAACACATGTGGACAGGTTGGACCAGAACACATGTGGACAGGTTGGACCAGGACACATGTGGACAGGTTGGACCAGGACACATGTGGACAGGTTGGACCAGGACACATGTGGACAGGTTGGACCAGGACACATGTGGACAGGTTGGACCAGAACACATGTGGACAGGTTGGACCAGGACACATGTGGACAGGTTGGACCAGAACACCTGTGGACAGGTTGGACCAGGACACATGTGGACAGGTTGGACCAGAACACCTGTGGACAGGTTGGACCAGGACACATGTGGACAGGTTGGACCAGAACACCTGTGGACAGGTTGGACCAGAACACGTGTGGACAGGTTGGACCAGGACACGTGTGGACAGGTTGGACCAGGACACGTGTGGACAGGTTGGACCAAATGAACGTTTTGGTGACATATCCCCTTCACATATAAAGGTTGTGACGACTTTGCACACAATGAAGATTTGGGCCAGAGTTGTGGAAGCAAGACTTAGACAAGAGGTGACTATCTGTAAGCAACAGTATAGTTTCATGCCAAGAAAGAGCACCACAGATGCCATCTTTGCTTTAAGAATTCTGATGGAGAAGTACAGAGAGGGTCGGAAAGAACTCCATTGTGTCTTTGTGGATTTAGAAAAATCACATGACATGGTGAGATGTGGTATTGCATGAGGAAATCTGGAGTGGCAGAGAAGTGTGTTGGACTTTGTTTTCGTCTCAGGGTTGAGCACCACTCCAGCCCTCGTCTAACCGGTAATTGGACCCCCCTAGACTCTTGAGTATTATCCAAACAATACTACGGTCAGGCCCTCTTAAACTGGGTTCGAGAAAGATTTGAACAGGCACTAACAACCTTAATCTGCAGGACATATCCCTATTTAACCTCACAGCCCTTAGTCAAGTAACATTGACCCCAAACATAAGAATCAGAACATCTTTATTGACATTGCACCGAGGTACAACAGGACTATGTACGCACAGTCGTCCGAAAGAGGGACTAAGTGTACGAAGCTGCAGCTGATTTATCAGCGCGGTCATCTTATTCCTTATCAGAATAATAATCTTATATGAAAAGGGGTAGTGCTGGGCGATATGGAAAAAATCATATATCACGATATGGACTTTTTTATATCACGATAACGATATATATCACGATATATACAACACGATGTGTGTGTGTGTGTACAGGAAAAATTTGGACCAAAGTTTTTTTTTATTATTTTTTTTTTTATTTTACTACAGATACAGTTACAATTATAAGAATGTGAACAAAAAGAACAAGGAAATTTGGACCAAAGTAGAAACTCCTTTTCTACTTTGGTCCAAATTTTTCCTGCAGGTGGCGGTAAAACAACGGCTGCTAATAAAACCCACGAAGAAGAAATCCGCTCTGGAAGCTGGAGTAAAAGAAACAGAGAAAACGTTGCGTTTGATTCCGGTTCTGTTGTGTCTCTGGTCTGTTTTGTATTGGTTAACTGGACCCGAGTTCGGACTCTGTTGGACTTTGGGTTCGTGTCCTCTGGACCCATTTTGTCTCAGAGTTTCAGCGGAGCGAAATAATGGAAGCTAACAAGGTGAGCTTCCCCCTCTTTTTAGTAAAAGTTCTTCCTCGGGCTGCTTGCGCAGCTGTTTCTCCTTGTTGTGATACCGGCTTCATGCCCCTGCGTCTCTGTTGCTCTCGAGTTTAACAACGTACAGGTAGTCCCCGACTTACGAGCGCTCTGACTTACGAGGTCCCGGACTTAAGAGCATGCATCTCATTAAAAAAAAAAAAAAAAATTTATTTTTTTTTATTTTTTATAAATGAATACATGTACAGTACTGGACAGTCACCAAGCACTTAGCCTATCCTAACACAGTTTTTAAAGATGAAGGAATAAGTTGAATTGTCTCCCTTTCACATAAAGGGAGCAAGCTCCCTATGGAGCCTGCAGGGAGGAGGGAGACAATTCAACTGACTCCTTCATCTTTAAAAACTGTGTTAGGATAGGCTAAGTGCTTGGTGACTGTACAGTACTGTACATTTATCTATTTATAAATAAAAAACAATAAAAAAATAAAAATACTGTATATACTGTATATTTTTAATAAATAGATAAATGTACAGTACTGTACAGTCACCAAGCACTTAGCCTATCCTAACACAGTTTTTAAAGATGAAGGAGTCAGTTGAATTGTCTCCCTCCTCCCTGCAGGCTCCATAGGGAGCTTGCTCCCTTTATGTGAAAGGGAGACAATTCAACTTATTCCTTCATCTTTAAAAACTGTGTTAGGATAGGCTAAGTGCTTGGTGACTGTCCAGTACTGTACATGTATTCATTTATAAAAAAAAAAAAAAGTAAAAAAAAAAAAAACTTTTTTTTTTTTTTTACTATGTGATCCTACTTACGAATTTTTGACATACGAGCGCCCCCTAGGGACGGAACTCGCTCGTAAGTCGGGGACTACCTGTACAGTAAAGCATGTGTCGCAAACCCGCACATGCGTCAAACAAAGCAGTGCCATCATCTCGCAAAACCACAATATGAAGCTTCTTTGCGACAGTTATTTTTTTATTCTTATTTATCACGATAGAGACGATAGAAGGAAAGTAGCACGATAGACACGTTTCTATCGTCCCCACGATATATATCGTCATATCGCACAGCACTAAAAAGGGGAGAAGAACCATTAGGGTAGAGAGTGTTATTACAAAAAATACATTTCACATCTTGTCTATTAGGACACGATTTGAGACATCAAAAAACTCTACCAGCAAGCACAGTTAAGACAAATTACAAATGCATTTGAGGTCGAGGTGGTGAGATTAGTCCATGAGCCTTTTTCAGATCAGCCACAGTTCTGATGATGTTTTCCAGCCAGCAGTTCTGATAATCGCTCACAGAAAGTTCTCCGGG
>JBBPBX010084519.1:0-15285 GCA_038048925.1 Garcialebias charrua
ATATATATATATATATATATATACTGTATATATATATATATATATATTAGGGGTGTAACGATACACAAAACTCACGAGACGAGACGAGACAAATCACAGATCTCGCGAGAACGAGACGAGATTTTAATATTAGTTCAAGAAAACTTCAAAGATCGGTTTTATGCCGCAAAAAGGCTTTTATTCTGTTTTAACATGTATTACAAACCCAACTGATGTCTTCATTTTACTGATTGAATCTCCTTAGACCTTAGAACGTTCAACTTTGTTTAAAAAAATAGATATTCACGCAGGACTTTCCAAAAATTGAACATAAATATCCGCATCAGCACTGACTCTGCAGCCGTCACTCACCAGTGTTGCCAGATTGGGCGGTTCACCGCGATTTTCCTTCTGACTTTTGCGGGTAGAGATTGCTTTGGGTGGGTGGGACTCTATCTGGCAACACCGGTCACACCGGTGTTTACACGCGTGTCTTTACATTCGGGGCAGCGTCGGCAGCGCCGGGACCCTCCATCAATGTAGAGGCGTCTGCGGCACCCTCCATCAGTAGTTGGGGCGTCTTCTGTAGCAACTTCATCCGGCGAAGCCATGCTGTCCGTGACTCTGACTTGCTAGGGGCTCTGCTAGCATTAGCGTCTCGCGAGACAACGTTACCTCTCAACGAGAGATATCGCGGGAGTTTAATATCGCGAGATCTCGTACAACGAGATCTCGTTACATGCCTAATATATATATATATATTTTTTTTTTACAAAAAGGGGAACCTCTATAGTTGAGTTGGCGTTCTCAAGGTCAATCAAACATCACTGATGTCTGAAGGAAGGTGGAAAGTTTTTCCGTTTTATTTTGTTTTCAAAATTAAGAAAGGAGCGTTGAATGAACAAGAAGTTTACCGTATTTTCCGGTGTATAGGTCACACCTTTTTATGGTTTTTTTCATGGCCTGCGACCTATACTCAGGTGCGATCTATATATGGCTTGTTATCACTTTCGGTTAAACAAATTTTAAATCCAGCTCATTTCACAATTACGTTCATTTATTAAGGAAAAGTTCAGCTCAGACATATATTTGCTATAATTTTTATCAAACAAATAATTGTTTTTAAGTGTTAATCTTCTTAAAAGCCTTGCTGTGCGCTCCTGTGGCAGACATTTGCAGCAGAGCTAAACGTAGGTGCGACCTATACACCAGTGCGACCTATCTAGGGATTTTTCCAATCTATTGGTGATAATTGGACAATGCGACCTATACACAGGTGCGACCTATACACCAGAAAATACTTTACTTGAAGTCAAAAGCAGCAGATGGAAGGTTCCAACAATGGAGGACACTGAAGTCACATCACCATTTCCCCCTACGATTTCCATTTAATGACAAAGAGACAATTCATTCAGGGGAGAGAATAATGCTGTGAAATGTCTTCTTGAAACTGAACACAGTGAAGTGGGAATAAATATATTGATTAAAGGGATTGAATCCGTTTGCATTTTCCAAGTACAAAAAAAATGTTTAAATGTTATAAGCAGGTCTATTTCTCAGAGGAGCCATATTGGGTGTTTATAAAGAGGCTGACCTGTTCTTTCTTGGCCGGGGTGCTGTGTCCGGCAGCAGCTGGGAACTGCTCCTGCTGGTTCTGGGGCGAGGTGGGTTCGGCTGCTGCTTTAGCTTTCCCCTTCCCCGTCTCCTTATTCTCTTGTGGCTGCTTGGCCTCTGAGTCTGCGCCTGATTCAGTCGTCATGGTAAATCACACTGGGGTGGAGGAAAGAAGGTACAGAAGAAAATATGATGAGTCAGACAGCTCGTTAAGAACTGATTTAAAGCCCTCTCTTTGTCAGGTTTGTGCAGTGATAAGCTCCCCTCTGATGCAAATACAGTACACAGATTCCTAAATATTTTTAATACAAGCGGCTCAAGTCTCTTGGTTCAGTAATCACAGTAATGGCGGCAGCTGCTTGGCCTGCTGGAATCATGGCATCAACAAATGATAAAACAGATGAAGTCGCTCTTACGCTGGGAGGGTAGATTACACTGTTTTAAACAAAGTTGATCAAATGTATTAATCCATCCTTTGTACCCGCTTCTTCCTTTTCGGGTTGCGGGGTTCACTGGTGCCCATATCCAGAAGTCACTGTGTGAGAGGCGGGGGACACACCCTGGACAGGTCTCCAGTCCATCACAGGGACAAATGGAGACAAACAAGACAAACAAGCATTCACTCTCTCACTCTCACTTAGGAACAATTTATAATTACCAGTCAGTCTAGTATGCATGTTTTTGGTCTGTGGGAGGAAACCGGAGTACCCGAAGAAAACCCACGCATGCACAAAGAGAACATGCAAACTCCACCCAGAAAGGTTCTTGGCCAGAATTCAATCCGACAACCTTCTTCCTGAGAGGCGGCAATGCTACTAACTGCACCACCGTGCCGCTTATAAAATCGATCATTTTCAAAAATATAGAAAATAGTACAGTACTAACTTGTGAAAGTCTGAAATGAAATTTTGTTTTTTAATGCTAAATTACCCCAGATGTATCAACTGAAGTGTCACACAACCAGAGAAGCAAAAAGGAAGTAGTTGAAACAGTGAATATCTGTTAAAAAAATTGTTCTTTCCTTCTAACATTCTAATTATCCACAGACATTTAGGTCAGCCTAGCTTTATAACAACCATCCGAGAAGCTATTAGCTCATTAATTTAGTTTTTAGTCCAGATTAATTGGCTGATTAGAGGGAAATTAACTGACAGAGCGTAATAATTAGCTGTTCATTTATCAGAGTAAAATGTTAGTTGTCTTTTTTATTTTATTTTATATAGCAGGGTTTTACTATCCTTACATAAACAATGAAAATTAACAAACAACAAAACAAAACAAACAAAAAACAGACTTGTTTTCTTTTATACAAGTCAGTCTCCCATATGAAACTCCAGCTGGTTGCAGACTTCATTAGTGAAGGTCTGCTGGAGCAAATGAGGGCATCATTAGAAAGTCTTGGAACATTTTGGGAAACCAGCAAAATCCCCAAGTGAGCAAGCAGAGGGGTTTGAGAGTGAAGACCTTTATGTTATGTGCAAAGGCAGTCAACAAGCTTTCATTAACTCAAGTTCATTCATTAATTACCGGTAGTTAATTAAATTTCAAGCTTCAACGTTCTTTATTATCATTCATGTCACATGTGGTACATGAGGTGGAACAAATTATTTTACTCAAGGTCCCAGTTACACCCCAAAATGATTGGATGCTATAAAGAAAGAAGATGCAGATTTAAGACAAAAAAGGAACATATATGCCAAAAATGTTCATATCATTTATGTTTGTGTAACTATTACAAGCCAAAATAGAAATTGATAAAAGAATTACCGGTAAGTAATTTAACAAATTAGTTTCCTATCTGTCTGTATATGTTTTGCTCAATCATTGAGTTATAAAAGTCTAAAAGTAGTTAAGATGCTAATAAGAAACTTATTGCTGGCAGCTTTAATCTTCATCAGCTGTTCACAGCCCATTTTTTTAAACAGTAACTTTTTGGTTTAGTTCTAATTTATAAATAAATTCATAATTGTGAGGTTAAATTTTAATAGCCCCTACTGTTTAAGCTCTGTAAATCTTAATTATTAAAACTTAAAATATTTATTAATGAGATTGATAAAGATGCCCCGTCTACGTGCAAAGTATCTGAGCTGCATCGCTTCTCGTCTTTAAAGGGGACCACACATTCAAAATTCACTTTTTAATGTTTTTTTACTCAACTTTGGGTATTTACTTCATAAAAAAACAGTCCAAAGGCCAAAAAAATGCACCCAGTGGTTTATTTACTCTAAGTAGATTTATTTTACTGTGATAAAAACGGCTCGTTTTTGAAATAAACTGGAAGTCAATCGCGCTTGTGACGTCACAGGCGCGAGGACAACCCACCCCAACATGAGTCCAGCCCCTCACCTAGCAACCCCTGGTTAGGCTCAACCCATTTCTGTATTAAACACATGACTGTTGTTTTTCATGATTTCATCTCATCTTTTGTTTATATGTTATTAATTTCATGTGTACAGCACTTTGTTGCAGCTGTGGTTTTTTAAATGGCTTTATAAATAAAGTATAATTGTTATTTTTATGTTTTAGTTCAATTTTTAGTGTATTTGCGATCGCTCCAAACGCGCAGCCGGCAAAAATTAAACGAGCAGACCCCCGACGTAGGGACCGGCGTCAACGAGCCCCTCTTCTGGCGCGATGGAGCGGAGCTTCAACTGTGCAGCCTCGCAGCAGCCTGGCAGAAGCCTCGCAACAGCGAGGACCTTCTCTTTACCGATTAATTTACGGGAGACACTTGGTGAACTTTGTGTGTCTTGACTGGAACAGCGATAACTCTCAAAGTCTCCGCGTGCAACGAGCGGAGCTGGCGAAAACCGGAAGAGGAACAAGCTAACATTAGCATCGGATTCGGGTGGTCTCATGCTAAAAGGAGCAGCAAACTGCGGCGCGCTCAGACGGGTTTCGGTAAGTTATCTTAAGCTAACACTAACAGTAAGTCAAATGAGTAATAAAAAACGAGCTAATTTTAAAACAACAACACATTACAGATACTGGCTGTGCAGAGGGCGTAAACAGATCGTTGAAGGGCGTGGACTTCAGAACTTCTATCAGAAACCGGTCGTTCAAAACGAAAGTTAAAACTGGCAGAATTAAAAAGGGTATAATTAATTATCTAAGAATTATTTTGTGTATTAAAATGAATTAATATTGTCAAGATAGCACACAGACATAACATAAAATTTTTAAATACTTACATGTGGTCCCCTTTAAAGGAAAGAACATTTTCATTCAGTGAAAAATAATCAGCAGCATCAAATTCAAAGGACCCAAAACTTGATGATGAGAGGAAACATTTACAAGCTGTATATGTAAAATATGACAGGATGGCCAGATCTCACTTAGATTCTGGGATGTGGGTTTAAGGGGTGTGTTTATGTGACTGAACACTGTCTCTGTTGAGGTTTGTAGTACAAATGCCTATCATTCTACTGCCGGCCCGTTTCTCCCTCAGCTCTATTTATAGGGACGTGTTTACGGGGAGGTGAAAGGATCTCTGACTTCCAGCCATGGCTGTTCCGACCAACAAACACTTTGGAGAGAGGCGAGCCCTGAAAATGTTGACAATGCTGACTCAAAAATGATGAAAAACTGCATCATTTACAAAATAATACTGGGACTCCAAGTTTTGGTTAACGACATCTAGCACATGGAAAATGTATCTTTGCTAATGAGCAGCTTGTTTGAATCCCGCTAGAATCACAAGAAAAAATGTTCACAACATACTTTTGAATTAAAACTTGGTCAAGCAACAACAAGAGATAAAACCCTTCAGCACAGCAAGCTGCTAGCCGTTACAATAAACTAATAATGTTGACTCAAAACAGCAATAAATCTGGACTCGGAGAAGCCAGGAGCATGGGTTTCAAGGTCCAGAAGGTCAGTGAATGCAACACGCTGATCAGACTCTTCTCAACCTCAGGGGCTATAAAAGCCAATAAAGATGGCCAAAACTAGATTACAAACAGCATTAGCATCACTGCAAACAAATCAATAAGTCACAAGATTCACATTCCAACTTTCACTTGAAGAAATCCAAGTGAGGAAAATAATTTCTAGAAAACACCACTAAGCTGAATTTGGGCAGAAACCCTGTTAAACCCTCTACTGTGCCTTTATTGTGTCATGTGTGGCAGACTTGAGCTGCGGGTCAGTAATCTGCTGACAGAAGATGGTTGAACAGACGACCTTTGCATTGCCTAACCCTCTGAAAAAAGGAACTATGGGCAGAGGGGAGGAGGAACATATCAGCACCATAGAAATTGAGGAAGAATACGTTCAGTCAGTGGTGACAGGCACTCTTTACGGGACACAAAACAGCCCAAACAGTGGCCTCGTGTGTGGCCTTCACCATGCACTGGCACATGCATGAAGCATTCAAAAAGCTGTATTCACAACTCATTTAATGCTTTACATTACTGCTCACACACTGAAGATTGTGCCAATACAGCCTTGTTAGACTAAGATTCATTTCAAGACAACAAAAAAAGAGCTACGTTAATTTAATCATCTGTGATAACTGAAATATAAATAAAGCAACACCTGCACAACAAAACTGCAACATTACACACCCGAAAAGCTTCAGCAGAGTACTGTTTGGCAAAGTTTCTTACAAAGAAACTTTCAAGCACAAAAGAGGAGTTTATGAAAGCCCACATTTTCATTAAATATTAATCCAGATTTAAATCCACCTAATAAATTAAAATCCCTTTGGATCCCTGACTGAATATTACAATATTTAATTTTCAGCCAATAACTTGTGAAATATATTGACTTATACTTTCTTAGTTTTAAAGGCAAAATAACTATTCTTGTAATAAGAAGTGTTCATAGAATAAACTTTCCCATACAGTAAGAAAGAAAAAAAACCTAAATTAAAACAACCTTGGATGGGCAACACCAAAAGACACATTACCCTGCAACATAAACTAATACATAAATTAATACAAATTAAGTCAAAATACAAAAGCTGTGCTTGTGAAAATCTAAGTCAGAGCAATAAAACAAAAATACTGTATGCACCTTTTAATATAACCCTATCAGTTTCTCACACAGTTGTGGAATTTTGGCATAAACTTTTTGATGTTTGTAGGTATTTGTTTATGTACAGCTTTCTAATAGTCCTGCCACTGCATTTTGGTCAAATAATCTGACTGGACCATCGCAACATTTTCAGTCATTCTGTTGAACAGATGATGTTTGGGATTATTGTCATGTTGCATGACCCTGTCTGGGCCAAGTCATGCGAGTCAAAGTAATGGCATCACATTTGACAACAAAATACTTTGGTATAAAAAGGAATGGTCGACTCAATGAAGACTAGAGGCCACGGTTCTGTAGCTCCAAAACAAGCCCAAAGCATCCCTCTTTCACCACTGTGTGTCAGTTGTAATTTGTTTGTGCCAGTTGTAATTTGTTTGTGCTGACAAAATAAGTTTGGTTTTCACTAAACATCGAGTTATTCATTATAGTCAAACATCTTCAATTTGGTCTTACTTATTCAAAGAATGCAATTCCAAAAAACGTGGCTCGTCTCAGATTAAAAAGCTGTGCTGCCATGTTTTCTTAATGAAAAGGGGTTTTCTCCTGCTAGTACTTAGAAACAAGACGTACTTCTTTATTTTATTTCAAATGGCCCCGTTATAAACTTGGATAATTACATACAGCCTGGAGAGCATGAGATGTAGATATTCGTATATTTTTGCTATTTCATTAAGCATTACACAAACTTGCTACAATGTTCAGTACTAGGGATGCACCGATACCGATACCAGTATCGGGTGTCGGTCCGATACCATGTGCTAGTACTCGTACTTGTACTCATAAAAGGGTGCCGATACTACAGGACCCGATACCAGTTTCATTTCATTTCATTGACTATGTAAGAGTTCAAATGTAAAACATTTTATTTTTTTGTACAAGTTTGGACATACTTTACAGATTACCATTAGTAATGTACTTTGTTCATTTATGTTTGAAGTGTCTAATGAAAATAAACAGTTTAAGTTAATTAGAATGATTTTTAAAAATATTAATTAGTACTTGTATCAGTACTTGGTATCGGCAAGTACTTTAAAGGGGACCACACATGCAAAATTCACTTTTTAATGTTTTTTTACTAAACTTTGGGTATTTACTTCATAAAAAAACAGTCCTTGTGCCAAAAAAATGCACCCAGTGGTTTATTTACTCTAAGTAGATTTATTTATTTTTGATAAATACACCAGGATTCACACTTCCTGCATTTATTGACGTCACAAGCCGCCAGCCAATCAGATCAAACCTGAGTCCAGCCCCTCACCTAGCAACCCCTGGTTAGGCTCAACCCACTTCTGTATTAAACACATGACTGTTGTTTTTCATGATTTCATCTCATCTTTTGTTTATATGTTCTTAATTTCATGTGTACAGCACTTTGTTGCAGCTGTGTTTTTTTAAATGGCTTTATAAATAAAGTATAATTGTTATTTTTATGTTTTAGTTCAATTTTTAGTGTATTTGCGATCGCTGCCAACGCGCAGCCGGCAAAAATTAAACGAGCGGACCACAGGCGGAAGGACCGGGTTCGACGGGACCCTCTTCCGGCGCGATGGAGCGGAGCTTCAACTGTACAGCCTTGCAGCAGCCTCGCAGCAGGCTCGCAGCAAGAGGACCTTCTCCTTACAGATTAATTTACGGGAGACACTTGGTGAACTTTGTGTTGTCTTCACTGGAACAGCGATAACTCCCAAAATCTCATCGCGTGCAACGAGCGGAGCTGGCGAAAACCGGAAGAGGAACAAGCTAACATTAGCTTCGGATTCGGGTGGTCTAATGCTAAAAGGAGCAGCAAACTGCGGCGCGCTCAGACGGGTTTCGGTAAGTTATCTTAAGCTAACACTAACAGTAAGTCAAATGAGTAATAAAAAAAGAGCTAATTTTAAAACAACAACACATTACAGATACTGGCTGTTACAGAGGGCGTGAACAGATCGTTGAAGGGCGTGGACTTCAAGAAACCGGTCGTTCAAAACGAAAGTTAAAAATGGCAGAATTAAAAAGGGTATAATTGATTATCTAATAATTATTTTGTGCATTAAATTGAAGGAATAGGGTCTGGATATCCCACAGAAATACCATAAAAATTTAAAAAATACATCTGAGGTCCCCTTTAATGTAAGTACTTGTACTTGTACTCGGTTTTCAAAAATCTGGTATCGGTGCATCCCTATTCAGTACCAAAAAAGACTACCGGTAAGTACATTTTTAAAACAAGATTTTTTTTGGGTCCTAACTGTAAACTGAGAGCTGCAACCTTGAAAATACAGCAGGAAGTAGAAACATCGTAGTTCATATACGGTGACTCATCAAGCCGAGTCTGCTGCCTGCCACTGACCAACCAGTGAAATCACATTCAGTTAGATATCATACTCTTGTCTTAACTAAAAGGGCAGCTGTGCTTTATGTGTATGAAGCTCCATTACATAATTGGTCAGTGACTCTAAATGCTCTGTCCATGAATGTAAACCTCCATTTTAAGGTCCACTTGTGATTGTTCTGCACACTGTGGAAGAGAGGCCTGTGCACACTGAAACATACACATTTATGGGAGGGCGAGGGGCCTGCCATCTGTGCCGAGTGCCATTAGCCAGACTACTTCACAGCTGGGCCCACCTCTGACCCCTCCAGCCCCCCACACCAACAATCCTGGCGGGGGCTTATGAAGCTTATGTGGGCGGGAATGCTTGTAGTTTTTTCTGACATGCTAAGACCCATCCATAGCAGGCAGGCAGTCCACGTTGAGACCCTTTTGCGTGGCTACAGGGCTGACAGCTGTCAGACACAACTCAGATATGGTAACAGAACACCATATGGCTGGTCTGACCACTCAAATGTGACACCTCTGATGAGGGAATGCAACTATCCAGACTCCAGTTACACAAATACATTTGTATATTTTTGTCATTAAATAAGATCATTTTCTAATATTCATTGTTGGTTACGATTTATTTTTTGTTTAACTGAAGGCTACACACGTTTTTGTTTACTTTGTTTATTAAATTTCATTCATTCCGTGTAGTCAAGTAAATTTAAAGTCAATAAATGAATAGAAACAGTCTGGTTGCAGTCAGAGAGCGTTTGAAACCTTTAAATCTCTGCCAAATGTATTCTACATAATATTGTAATTCAAATGAAGTTCAGTTTAAAGCAACAAAAACAAGAAAAACAGGACAGGAAAGAACAAAAATGTCCCTTAGCAGCAAATCAGAGATGGCGACAGGCAACAAAAGTATAATACCTGTACAAGTAACTCACTGTGGTTTTACCTGAATAACAGTTTAAGAAAAAAGTTTTATTGGACTTGAGAAACTCAGGTTTATCAGTTTTTTCTCAGTTGACTGACGACTAAACTGATGTTCGGCTACAAAAAAGTCAAATAAATAAATACATAAATATAAAAGGCTTTTTCATAAACTTTACCATTTTACAATTTACTTTTTAGTTATGTTTTCCAAACATATTTAAGTAAAAAGCCTTATATTTTGAATGGATTTGTATTTATTTGAGCATTAGTTCATGGACAAACATTTTTACTGAATAGTTTTATTTTGTTATTTTATTTTGTTCAATACCAGATGAGTACAGACGTGTAAATTTTAGACTGAGCACTAACAGACATTTTACAGCAGAATTTGGGGAAGGCAGCCTGGTCACATGAAGGTGACTCCAAGCTAAGAGTGTTTCTGCTGAGGAGGCCATAAATCACAACAGCTCACTTTGCTGCGTTTACATTCTTAGCATTACTGTTTTTTGCAGCAAGGCATTTAGGGAGTCAACAACCAGCCAATTCAAATCAACTCAAAATGATTGCAGAATATTCCAGTTAACACTTTATCAAGCACTACGGTTGTTTTGACCAAGGAGAAAATCTCAGTTGATGTGAAAGATTAGAGGTAAAGCTTTAGATATTTTTGAGGCAATAACTTCCTACACAGGAGCTGAGACAAACCAGAAGGCGTTAGGCATTTCATTAGATTAGCTACAAGTAATCTGTAAATCGGCTGTGACCTCAATGCTTATACAGTCTGTTAGCGAGAATAATAAAGGGTTAAAATAAATCTTTTGGGAAGTTTACCTCACCTGAGACAACACAAAAGCACAGTAAGAAGTACTTCTACAATGCGTCAAACATCCTGAAAAGAAAATATGTACTCCCAAAACACAGAAATGCCTAATATATAGTGTTCATAACGTCTTAGGTCAAGATAACTTTTACTAATTGGACTTTTAGAATGTAAGCTAATGTTTTTGTACAGTGCCTGATGAATTTGTGGTAAACAGACACTATAGCAATAATCCAAATTAAACTGAAACACTGACAGACAAAAGTACTGTAAATAAGTAGAAGTACTTTGACAGAAACAAACAAAATTCTTTATGATGCGTTTAAAAAGTTACAGATAATCTGCATGGTAATCGGATAACCAACATGTGTATAAAAATCAATGCTGTAGCCGTTTGGTTCAATTAAAATGGTTGAGCTACTGGTACGTTGGAGCACTTTTACACCTTTTTTTAATTTGTTACCAATGTAGACAATATTAGAGGCAATTTCCTATATTCATTGTGTTAATGATAGATACAGTATACTGAAAGCGAAAAGTGCAGTAGGTATACACTGAGTAAAATTTATAGAGTGTTAACAAATTCTAATGATAAGTGTGACTGACTATGCCAAGGTCAACACTGTTGCTGTTAGACTGATACAAAGTTTGGAAAGGCTTTTTTTCCCAGTAAACTTCCAAATATTCACATTTTGCTTTGTCATGACAAGCAAAATCTGTAGGTCAACATCTTCCCGAAACTTTTATGAACAAAAAAAGCTGCTCCATGATGCCACGTTTTTTTTTTTTTTTTTTTTTTTTTAAGGTTTGGGCACTATTATGGTTGTACCATATTCCAGGGTATACAAAAACAGGAACAGTGCTGCTTTGAAACCCATCATTAATAACTTGTGCAAAATTGACGTCTGCCGTTCCGGACCTTCAGAACAGAAGTGATATAGGTTGAAACTATGGAGTTACGTTTGGTTTTAAAAACTTCTGATGATGTCAACTGCATTAAGCTGTGTACTGATGTCCTTTTCTCCTTCATGGTGCTTTTGAGGAGTCTGCAGTGAGGCATGAGTTTAACCCATACATGGACACCATACAGGTTTCTATAAGAGTCTCCAATACATTTTAAAGTGTCCATGACTTAAATTTTTGTGATAAATATGAATGTTTTATTGGAAGATAGCATTAATAACATACTGAACAAAAAAAATCACTCCTCTGAGAAGAACAGTAGAGATGAACTGCTACAAATGTCACCGAAAAGGGCCTCTCAGACTGTTTTGACATTGAGGTTTGAGGTGTAAGACAAGCTTGTGCACATGCGCAGTAACAGGAAGTGTTGACAATGAGGAATGCCTGAACGTAAACAGAACATTGCTACAATGAATAACACAGACAGTAAAAAATAATCTGATGTTTCTTTAGATTACTGTATTTGATTTTACAACAGCTTGGCCACTTGCTTGATATTTCACAATTTTTGTTTTTATAAACAAAGACCAGGGACTTCTTTTTTTGTCGTCACTTCTTGTTACACTTCAGCCGTGCCAAGGTCAAAACAAAAATGTGCCAGTCATGTTACAAAATAGGTTTCGATTACACTTTTAATCTTAAAATCATGTGTATTATGTAGGCCTGTCACGATAACAAATTTTGCCGGGCGATTTATTGTCTTAGAAAATATTGAGATAAACAATAACATTGTTTGAAATTTTACAATAATTTGTAATGACCAATTTAAGAAGAAATGTTGGTTAATGTTTTGCATTAGTACCTTTTTGACCACCGGATGGCAGTATAAGACTGTTTGAATAGACGGATGGCTAGTGAGGGAGCGAGCAGCATGTCTCTAAGAAAAATGGGAGGCCCCTTCACATGACATGGGCTGGCTGTTCTCAAAATGGCGGACACGGGTTTAACCTTGAATTTTGGAGCTTTTACAAAATTGAGGTTTGTTCCTGAGGTCGGTCTGTCAGCTTAGCTCGTAGCTTAGCTTCTCAGCTTAGCTGCTTTTAACAATCCAAAAACACGATTTTGGACGGTTAAAATGGATTTTAAAGAAAAAAGAGAAAGGGGTCAGTGAAGAGCACTGGAGTTGAACCTTTTGACATCCAGTGTCTTCAGAAAGAGAGAGACATGAAGAAAAGATAAAGCATATAAATGAACATCATCTTAATTCATCATGCAATTAATTAATTTACTGTTTATTGCAACAGGCCTAGTATTATGCCAAATTTCTTAAATATTAAGACGATTTGTATTTGAAGGAAATACATGTGACAGAAACTTGTAGGTCCTCCCAAATGTAAACAAATGGCGCTTTGCCACTGTGTCTACACTCAGATATGTACCACAACGCACCAGTTAAGGTACTGCCTACTGCTAGCAGCCACCCCACTAAGTCCAGACTATGGGACCATCTTGTTCGTGGCTCCAGGCAAACTGCTTTGAGGTGACGATTTTTACATAAACAGGCAGCCACCGTTGATTGGTCAGTGAAGCTGTCACTGGATGGCCAGTCGCTCAGTTATTATTATTATTTTTTTTTAGTTTAGTATGAAAGTTAGTGCCGTGGACCAATGACAAGGTCCAGATCTTTTTGTCTTTACTGGTGGATCAGAGGATTCGGCGCAAGCTGGACAGCACTTCAAGAAACTAGCAAATTTACGGCAAGGTATCGGAGATGGAGTAGAATGGCTACACCTGGACCGTGAAGCAGTGCAGGGATAAGCAAAAAAAATTTGAAGTCAGATTACAATTACAATCCCACCCACTTTGCAATGACGATCCCACCCACAGAGCAGAGAAAATCACCTACACCTGAGAAGAACCGATGACGAGAACCAACTTGAGTCGTAAATATCAATGGCAAAGCAGCTAAAGAGGTTTATTAAAGTTAAAATGTTCAGTACGAATACATTTTTTAGAGGCTGCCTCTGATTCACATAGTTCTTACCATTCTGCAGTATGTTTAAACATTTGTCCATGACATGAAAGACTGACATCCTTTATGCACCAAATCTGGTCCCCAAAAACACAACAAGGCAACTCCCATGGACCTGGTCCTGCTGGTTTCACTTCTCAGCAATGATAGAAGAGAGGGACATCTGGTCTAGTATTTCCATATACAAACCAGATTCCAAAAAAGTTGGGACACTAAACAAATTGTGAATAAAAACTGAATGCAATGATGTGGAGATGGCAAAGTCAATATTTTATTCGTAATGGAACATAGATGACAGATCAAAAGTTTAATCTGAGTAAATGTAAAATTTTAAAGGAAAAATGTTGATTCAAAAATTCCCAGTGTCAACAAATCCCAAAAAAGTTGGGACAAGTAGCAATAAGTGGCTGGAAAAAGGAAATTGAGCATATAACAAACAGCTGGAAGACCAATTAACACTAATTAGGTCAATTGACAACATGATTGGATATAAAAAGAGCTTCTCAGAGTGTCAGTGTCTCTTCAGAAGCCAAGATGGTAAGAGGATCACCATTTCCACAATTGTTGCGCAGAAAGATAGTGCAGCAATACAAATGGTGTTACCCAGCGTAAAATAGCAAATACTTTTAAGTTATCATCATCAACCGTACATATCATCATCAAAAGATTCAGAGAATCTGGAACAATCGCCGTGCGTAAGGGTCAAGGCCGTAAAACTCTACTGGGCTTTCGACTTGGGACCTGAAGGACGCGGGTTCGCGCCCCGGCCACTACACACCTTGGGGTGTCTATGAGTGCACACCTAATTCTCCAGCTCCCCGGGCGCTTTCTGGCTGCTCACTGCACCACCTGGTGGTGGTTGGGTTAAATGCAGAGACGAATTTCGTCTGTGTATGGGAAACATACACAGATGACAGACAAAGACATTATTATTATTATGATCTCCGGGCCCTTAAACATCACTGCACCTCAAACAGGAATGCCACTGTCAAGGAAATAACAGAATGGGCTCAGGAATACTTCCAGAAAGCATTGTCAGTGAACACAATCCACCGTGCCATCCGCCGTTGCCAGCTGAAACTCTACAGTGCAAAGAGGAAGCCATTTCTAAGCAAGCTCCACAAGCTCAGACGTTTGCACTGGGCCAGGGGTCATTTAAAATGGAGTGTGGCAAAATGGAAGACTGTTCTGTGGTCAGATGAGTCACGATTTGAAGTTCTTTATGGAACACTGGGACGCCATGTCATCCGGACCAGAGAGGACAAGGATAGCCCAAGTTGTTATCAACGCTCCGTTCAGAAGCCTGCATCACTGATGGTATGGGGTTGCATGAGCGCTTGTGGCATGGGCAGCTTGCATGTCTGGAAAGGCACCATTAATGCAGAGAACTATGTTCAGGTTCTAGAACAACATATGCTCCCATCTAGACGTCATCTCTTTCAGGGAAGACCCTGCATTTTTCAACAAGATAATGCCAGACCACATTCTGCAGCAATCACAACATCATGGCTACGTAGGAGAAGGATCCGGGTACTGAAATGTCCAGCCTGCAGTCCAGATCTTTCACCTATAGAGAACATTTGGCGCATCATAAAGAGGAAGGTGTGACAAAGAAGGCCCAAGACGATTGAACAGTTAGAGGCCTGTATTAGACATGAA
>JBBPBX010084520.1:0-11644 GCA_038048925.1 Garcialebias charrua
ATATGTATATATATATATTTATATGTATATATATATTTATAAGTATATATATATATATATATATATATATATATATATATATATATATATATACATTATATATATATATATATACTGTTACAAAGAACATAAGGTCGTTGTTGTTGTTATTGTTGCCTTTAATTGCCGAGTGTTTTCACACGAACATGCCGGTTAAACTGTAAATAAAATAAACAAAATGCCAATACTTAGTATTGCAAAATTCAAATAAACACAAACTTAAACATAGACTTAAGAACTAGAATAGATTAAAATAGATTAATTGAATAAAATTAAATTGATTAAATATATTAATTTGATTGAATAGATTAAACATATACTTAAGAACTAGAATAGATTTAACCAACCAGTTATAAACATCAGCATTTAAATATCACAGTGCAGCAACAAAGCTATCATTTAGCTAACTAGCCTTTCATTTTATATTTTCTTTTTTATACAAGAAACATGTTTCTTTTTTATAAAATGAATAAATAAATAAATAAATGAAAGTTAGCTAACTAGCTGCTACCCATTAGCATCTTATTAGCTCTAAGCTAATTCACCAAAACCCACGCTTAGAACTACAAAATAACATATCTCTCACATCTTACAGCATTAAATATAACTTACCACGTTGGGCAATAATCATGAACACAAGTAAGATATGATTTTATGTTAGATTTGGCTTGTTATTTTCAGCTAACGGCTAAATAAAACCCACTTCCGGTCCGCCGTTGATTCACTTCCTGTTTAACCGTCAACTCACTTAAACAAAAAGTAAAGCTATAGAGCCCTCTAGTGGAAAATGGGAGGAGTGAATCCAACATCCCGGCCCCGATGACCTCGATAGACGGTCATCCGAGAAAATTGGTGAGCGACAAGCTAGAATTAAATAACCTTACTTAACTACTCAAATTTAACCTTGTAATAAGAAACCTTTCAAATGAAAATATCTGTTACATATTTTCATGGTGATAACTTGACTTAGAGTAATAATTAACAGTTTACAGTAATCGTGAACATGAAAATAAGAAAATTCATCTATAACATATGAAGAAAAGAAAAAACACACAAGCTGAAGGTAATTAGAGCCTACTCATTCATATTTCATTCTAGCAAACATAGCTTGTGTGTTGGCCGGTCGTCTAACCACCGGCCCCATTGCTCAGCAATGTCACTTAGGATGGTTTCATCCCAACCTCGCTTCATGCGACATAGTGTCTGAAATAGTGTCTTTCCCCGTAGAATGAACGGGCCAACTAACCCCAGGGGGTCATAAACTGAACTTATTGTGCTTAGCATGCCTCTTTTTGTGCTGGGTTTGTCCTTGACCTTGATAATGAAGGTGATGCAGTCATCTGTTGTGTCCCAGAACACCCCCAGAGCTCTTTCCAATGATGGATCTCCATCCAGGTCCAACAATGGCACTTGATTTGCATGTTCCTCCTCTGGGATAGACTTCAGGACCTTTGTTGAATTGCTTGTCCATTTAGTCAAGCGAAACCCTCCTTGCATGAGTAGGTCGATCAGCTGCGCTGCTAGACGGATGGCTTGTTGAGGTGAGTCTGAGGATTTCAGGCAATCATCCACGTAGAAGTTTTGTTCTACAGTGGAGATGGTATCTGTGTCATACAGATGTGCATGATCTGATGCACATCTCCTCAATGCAAAACTTGCTGCGCTTGGAGACCATACTCTGCCAAAGAGGTGAGATGTCATACGGTAAGTAACTACCTCATTGTTAGGATCGTGGTCTTTCCACCACAGGAACCGTAACACATCTCTGTGTTCCAGAGTTACATGTATCTGATTGAACATTCCTTCAATGTCTGCCATTACAGCAACTGGACCTCGGCGGAAGCGGATGAGCACATTTATTAATTTGTTTGTCAGATCTGGTCCCTTGTGGATGACGTCATTGAGAAATGTTCCATCGTACTTAGCTACGCAGTCAAAGATGACTCGAACCTTTCCAGGCTTGCGTGGATGAGTTACTGGGTGATGTGGGAGATACCACACTTTGCCATCAGTGCAGTCAAGCGAAGAGGCTGGGACCTCCTCTGCATATCCTTTATCGACGGTTGACTTCATTGCCTCCACGTACTTGTCTTTCAGGTCTGGGTCCTTTGTTAATCTGCGTTCCAGTAGTTGTAGTCTCTGTGTTGCTAAGTTGATATTATTAGGTAGTGTCACTGTTTCTTTCTTAAAAGGTATGTCTAAGGTGTAGTGTGAGCCTTCTTTGGAAAGCGAGTTTTCCCACAGTTTAATCACCTTCTGGTCATTGATTGACAGATTGTTATCTTGAGTAGGGTCATCAAGTTTCCAAAATCTTTCCACTTGTGTCTGCAGACTTTGATCTGACTTGAGGAAGTAGGCCTTAGCTTTCCTACCTTCTTTGTAATCGACGGGTCCATTTATGGCCCAGCCGAGTACTGTTCTGGTAGCGTAAGGGTCATTATCACCTCCCACGCGGTACTCTTCAACTCTGAGAAGACGTGGAGCATCTTGTCCAATGACGAGGTGCACATCATTGGCCTTGAGGCTGGGAATAGGGATGTCTGCTAAGTGATCCCATCTGGCTACCTCGTCAGGTGTCGCGAGACAGCTAAGTCCTATGTTTAATTTCTTAAGTGTTCTCACACCATTAAGCGTGTAGATGATGTCATCGTGTAGAGAGCTAATCTCAAGATCTACACTTCTAGTAAATATTCCTTCTTGGCTACTTCCTACTGTATCAAGGTCTAACCTTGCAGGCTTGCCATTGACCTTGAGTCTCTTGGTCAGTTCTTCTGACACTAAACTGGTGTTGGCTCCAGGATCGAGTAATGCATATGTGACAGAACTGATGTTTGTAGCTTTGCCCCTAACGACCACAGGAACAATAGGCAAACAAACTTTACCATTTGCAGCTCCAGCGAACCCACAGGTGACATTAGGTGATCTGGTAGTTTGTGTTTGTTGGGTAGTTTTATTGTCATCAGTGGTGTCCTGCCCTGCTGTAGCGTTCTGTCTGTTAGTGTGGTTAGGATGCAGCCATGTGTTATGTTTCTGTCCACAGCCAGGAACGTTGCACACCCAATTGCGCATGCAAATCTCAGCGTTGTGACCCATCATAAAACAATTTTGACATAGGTTCTTTCCTTGAATGAACACAAGATGCTCTGGCACTGTTAGTGATCTGAAATCTGGGCACTGGTTTAAGAAATGGTGCTCTGAACATTTGAGACATTTTAAATAAGCTGGCTTCTTGGTACGTGTGGACTTTTGCCCCTTTTCCACCGGTCGGCTCGGGTCGGATGTTACGTCATATGTGCGTCGCAGAGACCCCCTTTCATCCTTTCCCACCGGCTATTCCGAGCGGAGCCGCGCGAGATTTCCTGAGATTTTCGGGCTGCTTTCAGAGGGGTACTGAAGCGAGCTCACCCGCTCCGGAAGGAGGGAGGAGGAGACGAGAGCTGTTTTTACGGAAGCGAGGGACGCGATCACTGCAGGACTTTTACATGAATAACACGGTAAAAACAATTGTTATTTTTTAAATTTATAGCAAAGATGGGTCTTCAGCTGAACGTGTCCTTAATAAAATCACGTACTGCTCAAAACTGCACGATTTTAAAAAGTAGTTTCGCCACGAGTAACACGCGGCGCGCGGGCGGCTTTATGTCTTTAAATGTAGCTCAATGAACAGATATAAAATATATTTCATAGCTGACTTTAATAGTACGAGGGCTCCTGAGCTTAACCACGCTTTAATATTGTCACGTATGGTCAAATGTGCTGCATTTAAAGTAGTTTCGCTTTGACTTTTTCCAAAACCTGTGTTTGCACAACGAAAATAAATTATAAAAATTCGAATTTTATTTCAAATAACTCCAACAGGATACATTTCGTGTATGAATATGTTGTGATCACACTAGATTTTTTTGAAAAATATCAGCTATGTGGTTTTTGATAGAAATGATAATATGTGATACAAAGTAGAAAATAATGGACGTAGGTTGACACATTTATGTCTATAAAACATTGAATTTTATTTCAAATAACTCCAACAGGATACATTTCGTGTATGAATATGTTGTGATCACACTAGATTTTTTTGAAAAATATCAGCTA
Source organism: Garcialebias charrua (assembly GCA_038048925.1). Classification (NCBI taxonomy): domain Eukaryota; kingdom Metazoa; phylum Chordata; class Actinopteri; order Cyprinodontiformes; family Rivulidae; genus Garcialebias; species Garcialebias charrua. Next base: position 4,132 of record JBBPBX010084520.1, read on the forward strand.
TGTGGTTTTTGATAGAAATGATAATATGTGATACAAAGTAGAAAATACTGGACGTAGGTTGACACATTTATGTCTATAAAACATTGAATTTTATTTCAAATAACTCCAACAGGATACATTTCGTGTATGAATATGTTGTGATCACACTAGATTTTTTTGAAAAATATCAGCTATGTGGTTTTTGATAGAAATGATAATATGTGATACAAAGTAGAAAATACTGGACGTAGGTTGACACATTTATGTCTATAAAACATTGAATTTTATTTCAAATAACTCCAACAGGATACATTTCGTGTATGAATATGTTGTGATCACACTAGATTTTTTTGAAAAATATCAGCTATGTGGTTTTTGATAGAAATGATAATATGTGATACAAAGTAGAAAATACTGGACGTAGGTTGACACATTTATGTCTATAAAACATTGAATTTTATTTCAAATAACTCCAACAGGATACATTTCGTGTATGAATATGTTGTGATCACACTAGATTTTTTTGAAAAATATCAGCTATGTGGTTTTTGATAGAAATGATAATATGTGATACAAAGTAGAAAATACTGGACGTAGGTTGACACATTTATGTCTATAAAACATTGAATTTTATTTCAAATAACTCCAACAGGATACATTTCGTGTATGAATATGTTGTGATCACACTAGATTTTTTTGAAAAATATCAGCTATGTGGTTTTTGATAGAAATGATAATATGTGATACAAAGTAGAAAATACTGGACGTAGGTTGACACATTTATGTCTATAAAACATTGAATTTTATTTCAAATAACTCCAACAGGATACATTTCGTGTATGAATATGTTGTGATCACACTAGATTTTTTTGAAAAATATCAGCTATGTGGTTTTTGATAGAAATGATAATATGTGATACAAAGTAGAAAATAATGGACGTAGGTTGACACATTTATGTCTATAAAACATTGAATTTTATTTCAAATAACTCCAACAGGATACATTTCGTGTATGAATATGTTGTGATCACACTAGATTTTTTTGAAAAATATCAGCTATGTGGTTTTTGATAGAAATGATAATATGTGATACAAAGTAGAAAATACTGGACGTAGGTTGACACATTTATGTCTATAAAACATTGAATTTTATTTCAAATAACTCCAACAGGATACATTTCGTGTATGAATATGTTGTGATCACACTAGATTTTTTTGAAAAATATCAGCTATGTGGTTTTTGATAGAAATGATAATATGTGATACAAAGTAGAAAATACTGGACGTAGGTTGACACATTTATGTCTATAAAACATTGAATTTTATTTCAAATAACTCCAACAGGATACATTTCGTATATGAACATGTTGTGATCACACTAGATTTTTTTGAAAAATATCAGCTATGTGGTTTTTGATAGAATTGATAATATGTGATACAAAGTCTTTATTGTGTTCTTCTTCTAGTGGTGGCTAGTACTGTAGTAAATAGCTTGAGGAACACTACTGCCACCATGTGGTAAGACGAGTAGGATTCTGGACCCCGCCCACAGAAGGGGTACAAAAAAGCTGTGGAAACAGAACATAGATGTGACCCGACCCGAACTGAGCCGACCTGAGCCGATCCAACCCGAGCCGAGCCGAGCGGTGGAAAAGAGGCATTATTCTCCTGGACTGCAGCTGCCTTGACAGTGGTGGGGTAGCTTTGATGATGTTTCTTAGAGACTTTGGTAGGTGATGTAAAGTTGTTTGGCTTCTCCTGCTTCTTGTAGCTAATTAACCCACCAAAGACTGGATCTGATCTCTTTTCAGCCTCTGTCTCCACAAAGCTGACAACGTCGTCGAGTTTCGGTAGACGTCCCTCCTTTGTGATGTCATGGTTTTTATTTAACCACTTGGCCCTGAGATCTGATGGTAGCTTGCTAATTATCTCAACTAATGTGCGGCGGCCACTAAGCTCTTCCTCACATTTCATGGCAGCAAGTGTATCCTTGCAGCCTCTTAGTTGGTCTGCAAAGTCTCTCAGTTGTGTACTGTCTCTTATCTCTTTAAAGTTCAAAACCTTTTCAACCCAAGCTTGGGAGATGGAATGAGGATTTCCGAATCTTGATTTTAGTCGCTCAAGTGCTTCTTTGAAACCTGCGCTGGGACTGAGGTTGTATAGACAGTGACTAATAGCATCTCGAGCTTTTCCTTCTGTGTACTGGTGCAGACGAGTTAACTTTTCTTCAGCAGAAACAGACTCTTTGTCCACCATTGTGGTAAAAAGTCTCATGAACTTCCAATACTGGAGGGGGTCACCATCAAACTTGATCATATCTGTTGGTGGGAGCCTGAGAGAGTCTACTTGGGCTTGATACTGCTGCCTTGAAAACTCTAGCAGTTGTGAGATTGAATCATCTGCTATCTGAGATGTTGATGGTTGTATTATAGTAGGGATTTTTCCAGTTATAGGTGTAGAATGAAGATCTGCAGCTAGGGCTTGCATCTTTTGCTGATTATGTAGCATCTGTGCGTCCAGCTCAGCCTTGTGATGTATTCGCTGAAGTTCCAGCTCAAACTCCACCTTGTTGAGTCTAATTTGTAGCTCAAAGTTTTCCTTCTCTTTCTTCCTTAGGGCTTGGATTTTCTCCAGTTCTGCTGATGTGGAATTTTTATCTTTCATGTCAGCTGGTGGTTCACTAAATAAATCAACTTTAGTGACATCTGACTCATCATCAACATTTAGATGGACACCAGCTCCATCTTCCTCTTCTTGCAGCCAGGCTAGAGCCTCGTGACGCACATCATGAACGTTCATCAATATAAGCTTCTCATAAGCATCAGACTCTTCTTTGTCAATATCATCGGTGAGCTGAGTATGATAGCATCTATGAATTTCTCGAAGCTGTGCAAGTGCTAAGTCGAGGCTTTGCAGCACTGACCTTAATTCTTCTGGCTTATTTTCTCTGATTTTTTCATTTGCAGTTGTTATCATCTTAGTTACAGCTGCTTTAGCTTGTCCTCTCTTCCTCTTTAGTGTTGCAAGGTCTTCAGACATGGTTGCCTCGTGTTTAACTTTATGTCACAAAGAACATAAGGTCGTTGTTGTTGTTATTGTTGCCTTTAATTGCCGAGTGTTTTCACACGAACATGCCGGTTAAACTGTAAATAAAATAAACAAAAATGCCAATACTTAGTATTGCAAAATTCAAATAAACACAAACTTAAACATAGACTTAAGAACTAGAATAGATTAGAATAGATTAATTGAATAAAATAAAATCGATTAAATATATTAATTTGATTGAATAGATTAAACATATACTTAAGAACTAGAATAGATTTAACCAACCAGTTATAAACATCAGCATTTAAATATCACAGTGCAGCAACAAAGCTATCATTTAGCTAACTAGCCTTTCATTTTATATTTTCTTTTTTATACAAGAAACATGTGTTTGCTATGTGTTCTTTTTTATAAAATGAATAAATAAATAAATAAATGAAATGAAAGTTAGCTAACTAGCTGCTACCCGTTAGCATCTTATTAGCTCTAAGCTAATTCACCAAAACCCACGCTTAGAACTACAAAATAACATATCTCTCACATCTTACAGCATTAAATATAACTTACCACGTTGGGCAATAATCATGAACACAAGTAAGATATGATTTTATGTTAGATTTGGCTTGTTATTTTCAGCTAACGGCTAAATAAAACCCACTTCCGGTCCGCCGTTGATTCACTTCCTGTTTAACCGTCAACTCACTTAAACAAAAAGTAAAGCTATAGAGCCCTCTAGTGGAAAATGGGAGGAGTGAATCCAACAGTTTCAATACCATTAAACTAGTTTATACAAAATAGTTTATATTTTAACTTTTGCAAGCAAATAGCTCATAATGAAAACAAATCTCGGTTGTCTGAAAGTTTCAGTTTTAATTACAAAATGTGCAACAGAACAGCATTTCAAAATTCATACAATCAAAGGCACTGAAAACCAACCATTTTTCTGGGCCAAACCTGAGCAAAATAAACAATGAAAAAACAAATAAAATTCACAGTAACTTCACCCCCCAAAAAAAACAGAAGTTGTTTTGTGCAAAACAATAAGAAAGTTTACAGTACATCTACATTTTCTGTAGCATCTGAGTCATCAGCGATTTGAAATCATCCTGGGTTGATTTCATTAGCTCCTGGTCTAATTTCATTTGCCCCATCATCTCCTGATGTCGCCGTTGACTGTTTTCCTCTGACTGGCGGAAGAACTCCAAAACCTCACTAGACCTTCTTTGCTTGCGAGTGGTGGATGTTCCTTGTGGTGACAAGAGTTTTTGGCTGTAAGTTTTCTGCGTCCGAGTCTGGCGTTTCAAATGGAGTGATGGTGCTCCTACCCAATGCTTCTGGCCGCCGCACAGTAACACCTTTAGCTGTGCCAACGACTGGGTAGGAAATGTCATGCTGGGCTCCCATGAGTTTGTCCATTTCGTGGTAGAATTGGAACTTTATTGCCCCTCTGCCGGTTGTCTTCTGATTGTCCTTTATACTTTTATAGGCATCAACAAGTGTTAGTCATTTCCTGGCCACTTTATCTGGATTAAAAGTCTCATGAAACTGCTCTGTGAGCTTAGCAGCAGCCTCAATCCACATCAATTTTTTGTTACTTTTTACCTTTCGCAGCCTGGCATTCAGCTCGGACAGGTTTCTTGGCAGTTCACCATTGTCCTTTACATTCTCACGCATGTGTTCAATCAAGAACAGTGTCTGTTCTTTATTAAAACTGTCATTCACACGGATGGGGGACTCTGCGTGGCTGATGGTTGATGGAGAGTCTTCACAGTTCTCTGAAAAAATCATTTTAAAAGAAAAAAACAACAGTATTGTTAAATTCATTATACAGTAATTAGTTTGGTTTGCATTAAAACTTAGTTCTCCTAAATCTTACCAGCTGTGCTGTCCTGTGCAGGTTGGATAAGCTCAACTTTCATAGTGAGGTTCTCTGCTCATCAACAAACATGTTGTTGTACTGGTCGAGGTAGACTAAAAACAAACACAAACACACACTTATTACACAAATATACACGTCCTAACGCATAAATATCATACAGGATTATAGAATGTTTCTAAACACGGATCTTTAGAAACCAAATATATATTTTTTTACCACAGTTTAGTGCTAATTTATAGTCAGTTCAACAAACAATGTGTGTTTAGTTCTGGGTTGCCTAACAAAAATAAGCCACAGCGCCAAAGAAAACAAGGGTAAAAAATATATATTTTAAAATAAAATTCATAACTAATAGTTACTTTTTTAATGTGCTAAATAATAAAATACATTTTATTATTTCACAACAGTTCTGTAGTGAACTGTGAAAGTCGCTGCCGCTGGCCTACAGAACCGTTGTGATCCAAACAACGACAAAAACAACGAGAAAAACAGCCGTACGCCGCATGACATGCAACTAAACACAGGTTTTTAATGGGATCTGTGTTCACAAGCATACGCTTAAGCTGTGTGTGTGATTAAAAAACACACAACAACATTTTACAACTGTTATTTTAGTAAAAGTTAAGGAGTTCACTTACTGAAGACGCGAGTAGCCGCCATTTTGAAATCGTCACTGGGATAAACTGGGGGCCGAAAAAATGGCCCCACTTCACGAATAGGAGTTCCCCACTGGAGCGGGCGTTCCGGTTTAAATCCAGCACTGGGACCTTGGAAATTCCCACAATACGAGGTTACTGGAACGCAGCATGAGACACGGCCTGTGTGTGTGTGTTTGCGGGGGGTGGGTGGTCTGGTGGCCTTTCTCCTCTCACCATGACAGCAGAGCTCCTCGCTGTAGCCGTGTTTCCATCAAGGTTTCTAGATGCGCATTTTGAAGCATCGCATCAGAAAAGCTGAATGGAAACGGCAAAATTCGAGTTAACTTCCTCCAATTCGCTCAAAAGTTGATACGCTCGCTTGAGGTGGTTTTTGGGGGTTTCAAAAGAGAGTTGATGCGCAAAACGACAGATGGAAACAGATTTGCCGACTCATTTCTGCCGTAGCGAACATTCACGTCATGTGACTGATCAGCTGTTTCCGCTCCGGACAACATGTAACATCGCTAAAACTAGTTGGCATGACAGAATAAATACAACTTGCCCGATAGCAACACGTACCTGAAATATTCTCTCCATTTTGACGAGATGTGTGGCCGGGTTCTGTTTTCAACCGCTACTTCCTGTTTACTGTAGACACGCGTAACGCTGACGTAATGCCGCTTTGCGTGGCATGGTAGATGTGCTTCAAGCCAGTTGATGGAAACACTTCTGCTTCACATTAATTTTTATTTACATATTTGCGAATTTTTGAAAATTCACTCAAAATTCGTATTGAAAATAGATGGAAACACGGTTTGTGTTGAGTTTTACACCTTTATCTTAAAGGACATGACCCACCATGTTTTCAAATTGCATTGCTATTAATATTTAGTAGTTAATTAAATAATGAAACGGGAGCGTTTATTTATACTGTATTGTAGAGAAATAATGCTAAATGTCATGTCATTTCATGTTTTTTAGCAGTTTTTAGCAGCAGCTCCGGGAAAATCCGCCCCTCTCCATATATGGGCATTGACGTCACTGAAGTATCCACCTTGAATGCATGCAGAGTTATAACAAGCATGCATCAACGTAGCTTCATTATTGCAGCGGTGTTAAAAAGTTCTAATAAATAAATAAAAACAGAGCGCTGATCCAGCTGTACCCACAACTGCACCAGAAAATATTTAGAGGTCGCGTATCCACGTAGGACACTATTAATTTGCTCGCAACAAATTCATTAATTTCCTCATGTAGCTGGCTCGGCTTTTACCCCTTTCATAAGTCAAACCTGCACTATTCCCGCACAGACCAGTGCTACTGGTCTTGCCATTTAATCCTCCTCGGGTCATTCATAAGACAACAGGTGAATGCAGGTAGGTCCTGCTCAAATAAACTTGTTCAGAAATGAAGCCGGAGCGCTGCTCCAAAACGTGGCGTGGAGCTGACGTGGGACAGAAGTCAGAGGTGTACAAGTTGTGTCATTTTTAATATTTCCTCAGTAATTATTGTACAGCTGGCTGCAGTGATCAGCGCGCGCAGACAACACCACCACCTTCAATGCTCAGAGAGAGGGGGAAAAAAGCGAAAGTAACTTTTACAAGTAGTCCGGTCGTGTCATTTTTAATATTTCCTCAGTAATATGATGTCTCCCTGCTGCGCGCGCTGGAGGTGTGTGTGCGCCGTACACACACCTCCTCCACTCAGAGAGAGGGGGGAAAAAAAGCGAAACATTTTTAATATTCCCTTGTTGGCACCAAGTTCCTGGGAGTGCACGTCTCAGAGGACCTGTCCTAGAGCAGGAACACTGCATCACTGGCCAAGAAGGCTCACCAGCGTCTCTACTTTCTCCGCAAGCTGAAAAGGGCTGGAGCTTCAACCCCCATCATGTGCACCTTCTACAGGGGTGCCATAGAAAGTGTCCTGACCAGCTGCATCACTGTGTGGTTTGGTGCATGTACTGCATCCT